>JAJIYU010004538.1:0-24155 GCA_030144865.1 Tinospora cordifolia
AATTGCACTATTGAATTTATTCTAAGGCATGTGGTATTGAAAAATAGAAAGTCAAGTGTGTGTCACTTGTAAAGTAACACCGGCCCGACCCGCCAATTGGTTAAGTCCACCTTCAAAAGGAACGGTGGTTATGTCCAAACTCTCAAATCAAAGAACGTGGGAGTTGGGGTGTTACATTGAAGATCTCGCCTTCTAAAGGGCGTGCCTAATTTTTTATCCATAGTAAACTTGCTCCTAGAATTATTGGACTTTTTGAGAGTCTGGAGAAGATTAGTCTTGTTGTCTATTGATTGGCATTATCATCTCAACTTATGGGAGTTCATGATGTTTTCCATGTTTCAATGCTAAGAAAATATTACCTAGGCCGATTAAATGTATTGGATTTGAGGAAGGTCAAGCTAAAGCCATGCTAGATAGTACAAATGAGGAAACCCCTAGAGCATCCTTGATTGAACAGTAAAAAAAATTTAGAAATACAGAAATTTCAAAGATCAAAGTTAAATGAAAAATACATGATGATGAACAATACAATTGGGAAAGGGATATATAAAGGAACAATTTCTAGATCTTATATGATTGTGATAATTTTAAGGATGAAATCTTATCTAAGAGGGAGAAACTGTAATGACCCTATTATCTACAATGGTGTAGTTTTATTGAAAAAACTTAAATTTTGGAGTTATATAATAAAACATGATTTTGGGAGAAAATGTATGAAACTTTTGAAAATATATTTGATACGTTCCAAAATTTGGCTATATTTGGAATTTTAAAAAAAGGGAAGGGAAAAATAGGAATTTTGGATGATTTTTTTTTAAAGAAGGGGCATTGATTTGGTACAATGTGCTATAACATATCTAAGCAAGGTGCTACAATGAAATCCCACGAGCAACTATAGCTTCCATTAGTGGCCATGGCAGTTTGGGGGTCTTTAGAGAACTAGTTGGACATACATGTGTCCATTTGCGGCTAACGAAGAACATGAGATGGGAACTCATATTATCATTTATCACCACTAGTCAAAAGACGTGTTACGTGTCACTTAAATTCCATGCAAAGCTGACATATAAATAGGGATCTTCCAATATTAGATGAGCATATAGTTTGAAGCATTCTAGGTGAGACTTGTGGGGAAAAATTACAATTAAGGATTGAGTATTTGTGGATTACTTTGAAAGAAGGAGGTGAAGAGAAGGAAATGTTGTCAAAAGCTCAAGGAGCATATCATCGATGAGAAAGAATGAAGGTCCCAAAGTAGACTAATTGCTTTGGTGACAAGGTATAACATCTAAAATTGTTTTATGAATGATTTTTGCTTATGATTTTATAATGTTGTGATGGTTTTGTACGACAATTTTTTATTGAAAACTCATTACTAATATGTAAACCATTGATTCATAGGAAGAAGGTTCGAAAACACAAGAGTAAAGTAATAAACTAACCTAAAGCTATGGTTTTGCACCATTGGGCTAGTGGAAAAGTATGATTTCATGTGGGAACTTGTGATTTCACACTCTTCCAAGCCTACATCGGAACTTGTCATTTCACTCTTCCAAGCCTACATATCAAATAAATATCCTCACATGACCCGAAATATAAAAAATATAATAATTTTAACTTGAAAAATGTGATGATAACAATATAATGCTCAGGAATATGATTGCAATACAATTATTTTGGGTGATATTTCATTGGAAAATAGCTAATATTGTGAAAATCTTGAACCTAACCTATTATGAGTAATTTTGTGTTTTCTTTATATTTTCTCCATAAAAATAAGTTGAATTGCCAAAAATTGTGATTTTAGAGCTATTTTATAGGAAATCATGTCATTACATGTTTAGAAATTCTTTGAGTTTGCAAAGCTCTACTTAGACTTATAAGCAGATATTGATCTCAAGATTTGCAAAGCTATTTTTGGTTTGCAAGTTTGTGTCATAAACTTTTCTGGATGTTTTTAAACTATTGAATATGATTACTGAGCTCCAAATTTAAAAGGTTGCCTTGGGTTTGCTGCTTGTGTTCCAAACTTTCAAGATGTCTTAGGTCCCTTGAGCATAATTGAATATGACTATGACATGCATTATATCATTAAATTGTACAAATGATGTAAGATAAATTTAAATGATTTTTGATTTGGTCACGATACTACGCTATCATGGTTGTTGAACTTGGTTATTAATATTTTGACATTTACATGCATACATGTTTTGAGCCTATATTGTTAGTACAGGCAACTACGATCACTAAGCCACATTAAACTAGGCTTATTACTTGTTTATATTTTAGGAACATAGGGATTAGACAAGGAGAAAGCTATGTATTGTAAGTTATTTTGTATTCCAATTTACTATACTTTGTAACTCTAATCTACGCCAACTTACTTATATATCATCCACAACCATTGTGCTATTTTAGTTGTTGAATGAATTATACTTTTGGATATGCTTGGTATTGAATAGAAAAGACTTAACTATAATTCAGGCAAGTTGAGTGATAAAAATAGCCTGTTAGGTTATGGTGCTAGTTGGTCCATCCATTCTCGACGTTTGGTGAGGGGTCTTGATATTTAAAGAAGGCCAAAAAAATTATAATCATGAAGAGATTAATTAGTATAAGTGTCGTCAAGGTAAATATGGTGTTGTTATTCCTATTTTCACCAAAAAATTGAAAAAAAAAACTAATATTAAAATTAAGAAACTTGCCATACCTTGAAAAAAAAACTGAAAAAGAATTGTGCTGTTGAAGTAAGAGTATACTGTTATAAAATAAAAGAAAAACTACTATAAGATCAAGAAACTAGAAAGACAAACTTGAGAGAATAGAAATAGGGGAGAGCTTTTTATTCTCTTGATAATAGGTTTGATTTCAACCTTGGTACATCCTTTACAATGTGAACACCCCTTTACATAGGCTTTTGGTTATAATGGGTGATAAATATCATTTACAACACATAAATGTAATGGTTACAATAATATAAATGTCCTATAAGTTACACAAAAATGGTGGACCATAAACCTATTATAATTTAGGGGTTAGATAATATTAAATGGTGAGTCGTAGTTATTCAAATACATTTATAACACTCCCCCTTTTGAATACCACCATATATTGAGAATATGTCTCGTTAAAACCTTACTAGAGAAAACCTAGTAGAAAAAATCTAGAATGAAAAAGAGTACATATTCTTTTGGAGTCTTATACTATTGTTAGGACTGTCTCATTAAAAACCTTGCAAGGAAAACCCAATGGGACAAAACCTTAGCTAAGGGAAAAAGAGTACAATGCACTAATCAATAATTCATCTTTATTCTCCCCCTCATGAAGACATACGTAGACTTTATTTAGTTATCATACTTGAAATATTTTGAGTCATCACATCCAAATCTTGTACTTGACAAAACTTTTACGAACAAGTCTTCAAGATTTTCACTCAATCTTATTTGTTGAATATCAATTTCATCATTCTTTTGAAGCTCATGTGTAAAGAAGAATCTTAGTGAAATATATTTGGTTTTGTTACTTTTGATAAATTCCTCTCGTAATCATGCAATGCATGTTGCATTTTCTTCATATGATATTGACAGATGAGCTTCCACAGTATCCTTGAATATGTCGGATCATAGATCTCAGCTATACACATCATAACTTGTTTCATAGCTTGTCAGAATTTCATCATAACTTGTTTCATAAATTGTCATTTGAAAAATCTGCTCCACAGATCATTATGACATTGTAATATCAGCATAAGTGAAAATAGATCATCTTTGTGACCTATTTTAGGAGGATCCGATAAGAACTCAATATCTACATTCTAGCCAACTTTGATGTTACTTTGCTTTTTTCAAAAATATAGAATCATATCATTTGTTTTTCGAAGAAAGCATAATATGTGCTTAATATCATTGTAATATCTTCGAGCTGATGGGAGCTATATCTTACATGTAACTTAGTAGATAAAATAATATCTAATCTTGCACAATTTATTAATAGCATAAGTACATCAGTAGTAATAAGCTTTGGTACTTCAAGACCAATAATTTTTCCATCATGAAGATGAAGTAGTTTTTATCAACTTCAAGTGATCTAATCACTAGTTGAAAACTTAATGGATATGCTTTGTCCATCTAAAACTTTCTAAATAAACTTTTAGTAATGGACAAGAACTTAACTTGGAAAATTCTCAATCTACAGGCTGAGATAGAATTTTATTTTTTTCAAGATCTTTCATATCGAATTTCTTCAAATTTGATATCTTTTCTATTTCTTCACTAGTTCCTACATGGTCATATCATTCAAGCAGTAAATAATAAAGACATGCATAATAAACACGAATTAATAAATGTAATTATAATATGAACATATAAATATGATTACTAATAGCAATCAACATGATTCTAAAAGATGCACACAAATAGTCAAGTAATATATATGATAATGTTAAATATTCTAAAATCTATATTTCGAAGTATTTGCTTCAAGCATGCATTTTAAATCCTTTAGGGATTTTAATCCTTCTAGGATTCTAATCATTCTAGGATTTTTCATATATATCATCATCCATGGATCTAATTTCTTTGAAAATTTTCATATAATATTCATTTGCATCCGACATATCATACACTATCAAGTGTAAAAATATTTCTCATTCGTCAATGAGTTTAAATTGCTCATTTTTAATGTCGACATTATTCCATAATCTATAGTGTGGGATCCCCATTTTATAAAATATCAATGGACACTTTGAAATATAATAAATATCATAAGCAATATTCATTTCTATTCAATATTTCACACATATATTGAATTTATGATATTATTCACATACAAGGCATCCTTATGTCGTTTTATTAGACATTCATATCAAATATATTCTCTTTAAAGAATGTTTGATTTTTCAATATATATCTCTTTAGAAGATATTTATGCTTCAAAATACTCACGTTCCGAATTTAATCCTTTTCATGGAATATTTAATTATCAATTCATGGGACATATAATCAGAATATTATTTTATTCTTCTTTAAGAATATTTTTCATATGTGTTATTTAACTTGATCGGTCAATTACACTTCAGGTGTGTCAAATTTTCACAAATAACTTATGCATCAGTCAACTGATTATATATTTGTACATGATTGATCTTGTGAACTACCAATTGGTTTCCAACTTCTCCTTTGAGATGTATGTTTACATCGTCAATTGATATTGTGAACTGTCAATTGGTTTTCAACTTTTCCTTTGAAATTCATGTTCACATGGCTTCAAATTGCATTAACAATTTTATATGTAATTATCTCAAAATTGGGTTTCCTCCCCCTAATGACAAGAAAATTGCTTCATTGAATTATTACATAATAGAAGTATCATATGGAGGTTCCAAAAAAGAAATTTGGCCAATTATGTCAAAATATAAATATATATGCGTCAAAGAACTTTTTGCTCCCAATCATAGTATATTTCAATTGACCTCATATTTCAAAAAATAGTTATTCTTCAAGAATGCTTATTTACAATCTGTAAGTTACTCTTCAAGAGTAATTACTGTCAATATACTAATTACTCTTCGAGAGCAATTTTAATAAAAAATAAGACATTATTTTGTTATTGCAAATATGCCACATTCGTAAATATAATAGTTACTCTTCAAGAGTCATCAATAATTCTCTCAATTTCAGTTTATTTTTATTAAGGCATAAACCAATCATATGGTGATACTACAGGTATCCAATCAATATTAATTTATTTGATACATAATGCAAACACTTTATAATATACAATTTTATGTGTTGCAATGAAAACATTATTCCACTTCAGAAAAATAGTAACAGTTATAACCATATTATCAACAACTATAACCATAACTATAATTCTTAAAATAATTTCATTTATGACATATGCATGTAACATATATTAAAGTGTGATTTTTCATCATTATTTTTTTATCATATCTGTAACGGTCATGTCTGGACATGCACCGTAACCTAATTAGAGGGTCCGTGAAGTTTCGTCGCGATCGGAGTTCGTTTCGGCCTCCAAAAGGCCCAGTATGATTGGCTTCACATTTTGATGTCTCCTTTTGGGAGGAGAGAGAAAGCTTAATGTCTATTATAAGGGGGGACATGGTCCTAACCTCCTTGATGACATTTAATGGGTCATCTTAGGACTACTCCTTGGTTCAACCCAAGATGTCGGCTATCTTCATTCTAGAGGGGATGTAGATAGTTCTCATGACTTTGGGTAAGTTATGGGACACCGCCGAGCGACGTGCGGTGCAGGGCCCGCAAGGACCCGAGGTTGGGTATATGACGCCGGTATGCCACCCGATGTTCGAGTTGGGCGTATTGAGCTATCTCTAACCGTCATGTTGGAGTGTGCTCTATATAGGATGCACTCAAAGGAGTCATCCAACGAGGGATGCGCTCGGGGGAGCCATCCACAAAGCTTAAGTCAGTACACAGTCAGTTGAGACACAGTGTACCGATATGCCTGAGTAATCCGATAGTCCCATATGTGTTGGTTATCCGGGGTTCCGACTCAATGTTGCTATTAAGACTTCCGCTGAGCTATTTGAGACGAATTTGTGTGAATGGCTGGCCAAGAATAGGTGTATTCGAGGCGCCGCACGGGCAAATCTAGGGAACGAAGGATAGGCCCGTGAGAATATCAATATGCTTGTTTAGGAGCATATTCAACGTCAAATAGTATTTTTTTTCTTTAATATTATTTCATGACATTTTAATATTTAAATATTACATGATTTATTGTATGATTAAAATAAACTTTAAGTTTAATTGATCAGGTAATATAACAACTTCATGCGCATATTTAATTATGATGAATCTCTTAATAATGTTTGTCATGAAATATTTATAAAATTGATTTGAAGCAATAGATAAATGTTAAATAAAAATATTAAATAATAAAATAAAATGTATGTGTTCAAAGATAATATTAATTTATAATCAATTTTTTTCACTTAGAAAAATGGTAAAATAAAATTTTTTTTAGATGTTCTATTACCATTAGACCATTTTCTTAATTAGCTTCAGGCTAATTTAAAAATCTATAATTATATATGTAGGTCCATTGGCAAAACTCAATCTAGTTATAGATAGAGTTTTATAACTTTGACATTTCAAAATACTTCAATAGCTTCTGGCTAATTATAATAGTTTTATAGTTTTATTTTCAATGGCTTTGTAGTAGAAAATCTCACTAACAAAGCATTTTTTAATAGCCAATAACCAAAACTTTATTTCTCAATAGTTTTGAGTTATAAATAATTTATTTCGTTATATAGCTTCAGGCTATTAATTTTCTTTTTCAAGTTTTGTTATTTCAATATACAAAATTAAATATTATAATATATTTGATATCTAATTGGTATTGCAACTTCAAGTGCAATCAACCATAATATTTTTGCATTTAAATAAAAATAATTTGACTAAATCTTTCTTCCTCTTTCTTTTTTTTTCTGTATAGTTTCAAGCTATATTGTAACACCCCAACTCCCTAGAAACAGGTTTAAGCTTAACCACAAGGCAGGTTGGGTCCTATGTTACATTTACAAGTACACAACTTTCATATCAATTCTTTTATTGAAACACTTATTGAAAACGTTTATGAATACATCACAATGTATTAAATTTCAATTCAATAAGACTATACAATTAGATAAAAAAATACTTCAAACTCTTTATTTATTCAAATAAAATAAAGAAAGTTACATTCTTAAATCAAAACTTGATTATATAACTTTCAAAACTTAAATAAAATTTAGCGAAAGTCTTAAATTCAAAATTTGGGCAACATGCCCTTAAAATAAAACTTTCGAAAGTTAGAAATAATCTAATATCCATAACCTTCATGATTCAAGTAAATTTCCTGAAAAATAAGAGGAAGGGGTGAGCACATAGCCCAGTGGATCATTCATTAAACAACTAAGTTACTATTTCAAATCAATAGCATATCCAAATTCAAACACTTTTATGCATTAAGTGATTCAAGCAACTTTTTGGTTGTAGTTGACATTAAGACTGAAAGGGGTTCTACTCCCTTGATGTTCTTAATTTAGATACCCCTCTTTAGGGTGGAAAGACATTTCTTTGTCACTTTCCATTGGATGCCACATACCGAACATCTCTTATTTGTGCCCCGCAACCACACACTCCAAGCATGTGTTAAGAACACTCATAGCACCCATATGGGTCACTATGACAGTACGTGGTTCTTTTCTTCAATTTTTTATATTTACGAATCACATAATCATAAAAGAAATTCAAAAGATAAATATCAGAATTTTAAACAACCAAGAAAGCATGAAAACATTACATCGCATGCTTGAAACATTGAATTAAATCCTAAACATGGATTCTAAGCATGACATGCTCTCATGAGTGATTAAAACATAAAAACATGCTAACTAAAATTAAAATATGATTAAACATGTTGAACTAAAATAAGACATGCTGAAAATTAGAATTAAAACAAGCATGAACATGTTACAAATTTAAAGTAGCAAAGTAGAGGTTTAAGAAATCTCCTCCACCTTAATTCGAGTTTCTTTGTAAAATCTGGTCGAGATTCCCCTTATCCACCACTTTTAGAACTTCTAATCGCCAACAAAAATAATTCAACAACTCTCTAAAACACTAAAATAAGAACTTCTCACACAAGAAAGAAAAGAAAGTGAGAAGAGGTGCCAAGAAGAGGGCAAGAACAAACAAAGACGGAAGTGTCAACTCTTTGCTTTTGGATGAGATGAATGTGAGCAAGAGGGGGTATTTATAGATGTTCATGAGCACAAGAGGGGCATCTAGGGAAGCATACCATGTTTGGGCATATTTCCAAACTTATAAGGGGATGGTTTGAGTGAGAAAGGCAAGTATGCTCATGGTTGGCAAGTGGGGCCACTAAGGTTTCCAATCCAAGTGTGAGCAAAATCATTGAACCTTATTTGTTTCTTTTATTTGTGTGAACAGAATTAAAGGTCTAAAATACATTCTAATCTCTCTTGGAGGTCCTCTAATAGTAGGGAAACATTCTAATATATTGTGATTCATAAAATCAAATAAGTTTCTAATATGAGCACCCAAAAACAAAGCTTTTGAATGTTTCTTGTTTTCCTTGGATTCTCTCCCTTTTTAGCTCCACATGTGAGCATGAGGCAAGTTTCTATTTTTTTATTTTTTTTCTAGGTGAAGGAATCTTTCTATATCTCTTTAAATCAGCTACTCTCATTAAACTTCTATCATGGGTTTGTCACATGTGTGCCCACACACACTTATGAGACATTTTATATGTAACATTAGTATACATGATCATTTATCTTGGAACATGGAATCATTCATCATGGTTTCTATAGGTGTGGGCATACTTGATCATTTACATGGCACATGGGATCATTCTTAATGGTTTCAAATAATGGACACGTCCCATGGAGCTCCGGGTAGGGTAGGGTGCACATGATCATGGTGTTCCACCCATGTGACTTGCACATGTTAGGAGTGGCCATGACTTCATGGGTCCACAAAAACCAAATAAAAATTAATATCTCCTTATTTACATAGAATATGATTTATAACTTATAGTTTTGGAATCATATGAACCTAATGCACATCTTAAGGTATGGTTTGGCCCAAAGTGATTTTCCCACAAAAAATTTTCTTATTTAAGACCCATTGAGGTTAATAGGTAAATGAAAATCTAAATCTTGGTTAATTGTTCTGATTTTTGGATATATCATTCATTTTGTTAGTTCATGTCATTTTATTTCATTTTGAGTCATTTCGATCCCCCGAAGTATCCTAAATGACAATTCTTTCTAATTTGGACCCCCTGAAGGGCGTTTAGCAAATGAAAACCTTAACCTCGACTAATTGTTCTAATTTTTGGATATGTCATTCATTTTGTTAGTTAATGTTATTCCGCTTCGTTTTGGGTCATTTTTATCCCCAGAAGTACCCTAAATAATAATTCTTTCTAATTTGGATTCCCTGAATGACGTTTGGCAAATGAAAACCTTAACCTTGACCAATTGTTCTAATTTTTCGATATGTTGTTTCCTTAGTTGGTTCATATCACCTTACTTCATTTCAAGTTGTTTTGGGTGCTTAAGGGGCACTAAATGAGAGTTTCGAAAACCTGCAAAATTTAGCCTCGAAATGAGGCCAGTTTTATTTTGCACCCAAATTTCACTGAATTGATCTCAAATTTCATTTAATTAAATATAGACTTTTCAGGGTATTACAACCTACCCTCCTTAGAAAAATTTCGTCCTTGAAATTTGTACATAACTAAGAAATTTTAGTGAATAGATGTGGATACTTGGTTTTCGTCCCACTTTTGAGTTCCCAATTAGCTTTTTCCACCCCGTGATGTTTCCACAATACCTTGACTAACCTGATATTCTTTGTTTGCAGACTATGTACTTTATGGTCAAGAATTCTGACTGGTGTTTCCTCGCAAGTAGCATCACCTTGAATATTCACTTCCTCCTAGCGGATGATGTGAGAGGGGTCTAGTTCATGCTTTCTCCCATTTCCTTTAATGTCTAAGACACAAAAGCTCAACATAGACTCTAGTGTTTGGGTAGCTCTCTCAGACTTACTAACTTGATTTGTGGATCTAGTTGGTAAAAATTAGGCACTATAGTGAGATGATCTGCAATTTCCCATACAATGTTTTCTCCCTAGGTCTTAGGGTATCCTTAGCATCTAACCAAAGGTCTATATGCTTATCATTCAATTTCCTCTATTAGGCTTGTGAGCCATTTCTCTTGCCTTTGTTCGCGCCCAATCTGATTGCAAAAGATTCAGTGGCCAAGACATATTTTAGAGATAAGCTCGTTTTTCATTTTAGGGTCATACCCAGCCTAAAGTTCTCAATCTAGTCGAAGGTCAAAGTTTTTTTGTCATACCCACTTTCCATCTTAATAGACTCGACCACATGGCAAGCCTCAAGTTATTACTAACATTATCTATTCTCAAACTTTCTATTTTGAACCTTCAAAATGTAACAACAAGGATTCTTAAGGGAATGATTTCATTTATTGAAAAGAATAGGTACAAAACCTTATCAAAGCTTAAAACTCATAAATGCTAACATATAACAATTTTAAATAAAGGGCTAAACAAGTTTTCCTAATATTTATTTTTATATTAGGGTCTCTAGGGTAGGTCTTGATCTTCTTGAGCTTCAACAGCAAACATTCTGGCCTGGTTCTGCCCACGATTCTGATAATACCCCTAGTTGGCATTTCGTTGTTATTTTTTGCCCTAAGAACGATCATTCTAACCTCCTCCCTAAGTGTTTTATGGATGAGGAGCCTGAGCGGGTTTAGTCAGGCAGTTTTTTGCTACATGACCCTTCTACCTCCACATATAGCACAGTCCCTAATTCCTCACCTGTTCTTTTAGTTCATCTTTATTTTGCCCCTATTTCTAGGTTTGTGGTGCCTTCCCACCACTCTTATTCTTTTTATAGGCCTTTGGGTTCTCTATTTCATTACTAGGCCTCTTGTTCTTTCTTCTCAACCTCTTTTCTAAGTTGAGTTCATGCCCTAGGATCCTTATATGTCTTTAAGCTTAGAGTTATAATCACTTTTTGAATCTCAATCTTGAGATCTTGAGCAAACCAATCAGCTTTTATTCTTTCTTCTTAGATCAGCTCCCAAGAAAACTTATCCAATTCAGTAAACTTTCTCTCGTACTCAGCTACAATCAAGTCCTTCTAATTCAACCTAATGAAGTCCTCTTGCAGCTTCCACAGTGTCATCTCTAAAAAGAACTTTTCATGGAAGACCTCATTGAACTCTTCCCGACTCATCTTTTCAATGTCAATCTTTGTTTCAGCAAACATTCGTATTATCATGACTCTAGATTCAATTTGTAGGTTATCGATCTGTTCAGTGGCCCAAAAGTTTTTATTCCAGGTTCTTTTCATGCATGGGTACAGGATTTGGTTTCAAAGCAAATAAATAGTAAGGCATGCATATCACACAATCATACAATTAAGCTAGCACATCAAGGTTCCAAGCTTCCACCTAAGCTTTCAGGTTCAAGTGTCCCATACCACTCTACTCCTTCCACTTAGGCTTCCACCCAGAACAGAGCTGCACCCAAACAATTTTGCAAATTGCTTGATAACTAAGGTTCCCGAACCCACTATACTCCACTGTCTCATACCAACGAGCATAGAAAAACTCGTTCTGCTAGAGTTACTGATCATTCACCACACATGGTCCATCATTCTCCGAGTTCAGGCTTCCTCCATAACCCCGAATTCCTATGCATCCCATACTACATAGAAATTGAAAGATACAGAAGCTTCTGGATCCCATGTCTTGATCAAACAATTTTCTGTTTTCGCACAAGTTTCAGTCTCTAGCCTATGTCCTAAAGATTTATGTTTTTGATCCACTGTGCCACCCATAGCTACACCCATGTCTCTACCTAAGGTCAATCCCCAAGGCCCATGGTTTCAAACTGGTTAACTCACAACCTCTGTCTAGTTAAGACACCATCTTTGGCATCTTTTTCGACTTCTAAACAATTTCCTGTCCTAATTTTTCACCTTCTAATTTTCTTTTATAGAAAGTAAGGGTGTTTTTCAACTTAGACTACTCGTATAAGCTGGTGTGACAATGTAATACCTAAAATTTTAGTGTTGTAATACCCAAAATTTGAGTTAAAAAAATAAAAATGTAATGTTCAAATATACGGTATTGTTCAAATATATGGTTACTATTAAAATATACGGTTACTGTTCATAAATACGGTTACTATTTTGTCGGCAGACAAAATAAGGTTCGGTGGTTATTGTAGCTACAGTAACGGGCACTGTAGCTACAGTAACAAACTATTTGTAACTGTGTGATTTCGTCTTTTTTTGCTAGAAAAATCTATATAAACCCCCTCCCCCTCATTCTAAAAATTCATTCTAGCAAGAAAGAAAGAATTTCTTTACTTACTCTCTTCTCTTATCTTATTCTTTAGCTGTTTTAGACAGCAAATATAGTAGTAGGAAGGGGAAAACCCCAGTTTCTACATAGCAGTAGTAAAGATCTACTGTTGGGTGACTCTTTTGAAGCAATTGGAGGGTCATTCTGATTAAAGTAAGTATAATCACTTTGCTCTAGTCTTTATTTAAGATTGGAGATGTCGTTGTTCATTTCAGTACGCAAACGTAGTTTACTGTTCATATATATGGTACTGTTCATGGGCATCGATTAAATCACATTTTTGAAACATAGATCCTGAAGACTGTTGGTCAAAGACTCGAAACAAGTTGAGATAATTCTGCAAGGATTCAGAGAAATACTACTGAGGTGGAAGTGATTACTCTACTCTCTAGTATTATTTAAATTTTAATGCTGAATATGTGATGTTTGCATCGTTTGAATGCCTAGAAATATGCAAGGTTATTGACTAAATAATTTGTGAAAGATTTTCCTTTATTTTTAATTTATATTATTTATGACCGAGAGAGCATGCTTTGTAATTACGTTTTGTACGATCTTCTACCTAAAAAATCGACAGTCATTGTTTTCATGTATGAAAATATTGATTTATGATGTCATGCTGATGGAATGTTTAATTATTGATGAAATTTTTATTTTATTATGTTATGTTCACAAAAATAAGATTAAATAAAGATTTCAACCACGTACCGATGCGGGGACGAATGTCCTTCGTGTGTGTTTCATGCAGAATTAGAACTGGTTGTCAGGATTGACACCTAAATGAACTAGGTTTCAGAAATGATCCAAGAGAAGGGTTTGAGTTTCAGAATTGATCTCTCTCCCCAGATCTGGAGCACAGAGGTTAATCCCTTTCGGTCTAATTGACAATTGTTGATAAATAATGTTTGAAACGGCTAATGAATGATAAGTGTTTTAAATAATGCTATTGATGTATTGTGTATGATCCATTAGGCTCTTGAGCTCACCCAATCATTTTTTCAGGTAACTATTGAAGACATCGCCCCAGTAGATCAATGTAAATTAATAACAGCGTGCCTCACAGTATGAGGATAATAGAAAATGAACTCTATTGTAGGGCTTGTGACCCACTATATTTGATTCATGTCAGATGTCGATAGTATTTGTATTATCAAAAAATGGCTGTGGAGCCCATTGAATTGTTTTTAACTATGATCATAAATCAATGTTTTAAGTTATTTTGAAATACTGAGATTATTGTGTTTCTATTGTATTTATATTCTATATCTTGGGATATGATTTGATGAAACTAACAGATGTGATAAATGATGAGAAGAAAAAGTAATATCCCTAGTTCTCAGATAGAAAGTAGAATTGACTACACTTTGAAGAAATGATGTCTCAAGCTACGAGACAACCACGTCGCCTATGATGTATGTGATAGAGATCGGGAGCTGGGGGTGTTACAAACAACCTCCAGATCATGCGGCGAGACCGAAGTCTGCTTAGCAACCACACTTTCTAGGGCAGGATAACCCACCTCCCTTTCAATGTTTAGTTTTACTTGGGACAAGGCTTACCCACTACCAGCTCAACTTGTAGTCTTTGTATCTAAATAAAACATTTGAAAAACACATATTTTCCTTTTGAAAACACTTTCTAAAACATTTTTCAATTTCAAAAATAGAAGGTAGGGCATTCAAGATTCAATTCAATTCTAAGTAAAACCCTAATTTGAGTTTTTAATTCTAGTTAAACAGCCATTGATCGACTTTCTAATTCTAGCCCAAGGCATTCAAGATTCGATTCAATTCAAAGTGAAACCCTAATTTCAGTTTCTAATTCTAGTCAAACAACTACTGATTGACTTTTTAATTCTATCCCAAGGCACCTAAAGGCTAGGCTCTGATACCACCTTTGTAATACCCCAACCTCCTAGAAACAAGTTTAAGATCAACCACAAGGCGGGTTGAGTCCTATATTACATTTACAAGTACACAATTTGCATCTCAATTCCTTTATTGAAACACTTGTTGAAAACGTTTATGGATACATCACAATGTATTAAATTTCAATTCAATAAGGTTATACAATTAGATAAAGAAATACTTCAAATTTTTTATTTATTCAAATAAAATAAAGAAAGTTACATTATTAAATTAAAACTTGAGTATATAACTTTCAAAACTTAAATAAAATTCAGCGGAAGTCTTAAATTCAAAATTTGGGCAACATGCCCTTAAAATAGAACTTTCAAAACTTAGAAATAATCTAATATCCATGACCTTCATGATTCAAGTCAATTTCCTGAAAAATAAAAGGAAAGGGTGAGCACATAGCCCAGTAGATCATTCATTAAACAACTAAGTTACTATTTCAAATCAATAACACATCCAAATTCAAACACTTTCATGCATTAAGTGATTCAAACAACTTTTTGGTTGTAGTTGACGTTAAGACTGAAAGGGTTCCTTGATGTTCTTAATTTAGATACCCCTCTTTAGGGTAGAAAGACATTTCTTTGTCACTTTCCATTGGATGCCACATATCATGCATCCCTTAGTTGCGTCCCGCAACCATACACTCCAAGTATGTGTTAAGAACACCCGTAGCACCCATACGGGTTACTATGATAGTACGTGGTTCTTATCTTCAATTTCTTATATTTATGAATCACATAATCATAAAAGAAATTCAAAATGTAAATATCAGAATTTTAAACAACCAAGAAAGTATGAAAACATGATATCGCATGCTTGAAACATTGAATTAAATCCTAAAAATGGATTCTAAGCATGACATGCTCTCATGAGTGATTAAAACATAAAAACATGCTAACTAAAATTAAAATATGATTAAACATGCTGAAACTAAAATAAGACATGTTAAAAATTAGAATTTAAACAAGTATGAACATGCTAAAATTTTAAAATAACAAAGTAGAAGTTTAAAAAATCTCCTCCACCTTAATTGAAGTTTCTTTGTAAAATTCGGTAGAGGTTCCTCCTATCCACCACTTTTAAAACTTCTAATTGCCAACAAAAATACTTCAATAACTCTCTAAAACACTAAAATAAGAACTTCTCACACAAGAAAGAAAAGAGAATGAGAAGAGGTGTCAAGAAGAGGTCAAGAACAAACAAAGAGGAAAGTGTCAACTCTTTGCTTTTGGATGAGATGAATGGGAGCAAGAGGGGTATTTATAGGTGTTCATGAGCACAAGAGGGGCATCTTGGGCAATTAGGGAAGCTCACCACATTTGGGCATATTTTCAAACTCATAAGGGGATGGTTTGAGTGAGAAAGACAAGTATGCTCATGGTTGGCAAGTAGGACCACTAAGGTTTTCAATCCAAGTGTAAGCAAAATCTTTAAACCTTATTTGTTTCTTTTATGTGTGTGAACACAATTAAAGGTCTAAAATACATTCTAATCTCTCTTGGACGTCCTCTAATAGTAGGAAAACATGCTAATATATTGTGATTCATAAAATCAAATAAGTTTCTAATATAAGCACCCAAAAACATAGCTTTGGAATGTTTCTTATTTTCCTTAGATTCTCTCCCTTTTTGGCTCCACATGTGAGCATGAGACAAGTTTTTATTTTCTATTTTTTTTCTAGGTGAAGGAATCTTTCTATATCTCTTTAAATTAGCCACTCTCATTAAACTTCTATCTTGGGTTTGTCACATGTGTGCCCACACACACACTTATGAGACATTTTATATGTAACCTTAGTATACGTGATCATTTATCTTGGCACATGGAATCATTCATCATGGTTTCTATAGGTGTGGGCATACTTGATCATTGACATGGCACATGGGACCATTCTTAATGGTTTCAAATAATGGACACGTCCCTTGGAGCTTAGGGTAGGCTAGAGTGCACATGATCATGGTGTTCCACCCATGTGACTTGCACATGTTAGGGGTGGTCATGACTTCATGGGTTCACAAATATCAAATAAAAATTAATATCTCTTTATGTGCATAGAATTATGATTTATAACTTATAGTTTTGGAATCATATGAACCTAATGCACATTTTAAGGTATGGTTTGGCCCAAGGTGATTTTCCCGCAAAAACGTTCCTTATTTAAGACCCACTAAGGTCACTAGGCAAATGAAAATTCAAATCTTGGTCAATTGTTCTGATTTTCGGATATATCATTTATTTTGTTAGTTCATATCATTTTATTTCATTTTGAGTCATTTCGATCCTCCGGAGTACCCTAAATAACAATTCTTTCTAATTTGAACCCCCCGAAGGGCGTTTGGCAAATAAAAACCCTAACCTCGACTAATTGTTCTAATTTTTGGACATATCATTCATTTTGTTAGCTCATGTGATTCTGCTTCGTTTCGGGTCAATTCAATCCCCAGAAGTACCCTAAATGACAATTCTTTCTAATTTGGACCCCCTGAAGGGGGTTTAGCAAATGAAAACCTTAACCTTGACCAATTGTTCTAATTTTTCGATATGTTGTTCCCTTAGTTGGTTCATGTAACCTACTTCATTTCAAGTTATTTTGGGTCCCTAAGGGGCACTAAATAAGAGTTTCAGAAACCTGCCAAATTTAGTATCGAAATGAGGCCAGTTTCATTTTGCACCCAAATTTTACTGAATTGATCTTGAATTTCATTTAATTAAATATAGAATTTTCAGGGTATTATATATATATATATATATTTCAATCATAAAGTTTTCTTTTATTTATATGAATCAAAATTTATTACAAAGAAAATTCAATCAACATACATGATTAAAATAATTCTAAATATTTTAAGAGCATTAGAGCCTAAAGGCCTTCGAGGTTGTAGTCTTTGATTCAAATATATAAACAAAAATAATTTTAATCATATACATAATTTTCTCATATAGCTTGAGATATAAACAAAATATTATATCAAGCTAAATAGACTTAATAAAAATAAATAATGAAAATTACATTTTTAATTTAGATAAAAATATCATCTTAGAGTTATTTTTCAATTTAGAAAAATAATCTCCTTTAATTTACAATCTCTTTATGCCTTATAGCATAATATTAATTATTTGAAAATAATGACATTGTGATATGAGAATTATTCTCAGAGAAATTATTTTTATTTCGATCACTGTAATATTTTTTTAATATTAATTATAGCAATTATATTCACATTCATATCAATAATTATTAACAAATTAACATTCACTTTAAGAAATGTATAATACAATTTGGACGATAATAGTTTTCTTTATCAGGATAATTTTTATTTTGCTCATGCATCAAAATTTATAGTTTCATACTTATATTTATAAGAATCATTCATTTTTCATAATATTAATGCGATATATGTATATTTATCATATTTCATAATATTTAATATCTATACTTTTAACCTTCATATATAATTTATAAATGAACACACATATATAACTGTAATAGAATTGTAATAAGAAATAAAGTACGAATGTTAATAACAACAAGAATATTATTTTATTTTCAAATGTTCACATGTTGATTTTTCTTTTCAAAATGTACTATTTGTATGAGTTGGTAGGACAACCTCCAGAAAAGAGTAATGAGACATAGTCTTCTTAAATAATCGGCCTCCTAGAATGGGATAACCCATCTCCCTTTCAATGTTTAACTTTACTTAGGACAAGGCTTACCTACTATCAACTCAAACTTGTAGTACTGTTTGTATTATAAAAATCAAGAATAGAACATAAATAATTGATTATATATTAAATCAATATTCATTTGTGACATTTTGACTTTTGATTTTTGATGTAGAAGATCGTACAAGATGTAACTACAGAGCATACTTTCTTGCTCAATGATATTATATATAATTTATATTAAATCATACCTATATACAAAATATATTCATCATTCAAATAATAATATAAAAATCAATTTCACAAATTACAAACATATCTTCAAACTTTCACTTTTGAAGCTATTGTTTCTTTGATCTTTAAGATATTTTCATCAAGAACGTGATCGTGCTGATAACGTGTTATAAAATAAAAGAAAAACTACTGAAAAATGAAGCAACTAAGAAGACAAACTTGAGAGAATAGAAATAGGGGAGAGCTTTTTATTCTCTTGATAATAGGTTAGATTTTAACCTTGGTACATCTTTTATAATGTGAACACCCATTTATATAGGCTCTTGGTCATAATGGGTTATAAATACCATTTACAAAACATAAATGTAATGGCTACAATGATATAAATGTCCTATAAGTTACACAAAAATGGTGGACCATAAACCTATTATAATTTAGGGGTTAGAAAATATTAAATGGTGAGTGGTGGTTATTCAAATACATTTATAACAGATACATATTACTATAATACTTTTTACCAATATAAATATATTAAATAATTAGAAAAAACTGAAAGTAATTCTTTTCTAGAAAGTCATTTTTTTACTGTTGATAAAAAAAAAACCTGGAGACGTTGAAATTGCGGATAGAGTAGTTAAAATTCTTCTACGAGTTAAGAACAGAAATACAACGGCGATCTGGTACACCACGACCATGCAAATCAATTTTGACGAGACTTTTTATTTTTATTAGGAGAAGAAAAAATTTGTATCCATTTGTAAGAGAAAAAGTTTCATACTCCCGACTTTAGAAAAAGAAATTCAAATGAATATCATTAAAATTGATCATTATTTGCAACACTAGGCTATATTGTTGGAATAATGAAAATAAAATCACTTAATATAATCATGAATACAGCACCTACTGAACAACAGCCATTAAATTAAACTTGGTGGTGGTGTGAATGTCAAGATTCCGCTTAATTAATTAAGTTTGAACTAAGCTATATATCTACTTGGACTTATAATACAAAAAAGAAACAAGGAGATACATAATCAATTATGTCATTTAGGACGTCCGATATATACTTGGTTGAAATAATAAAATCATGACGGATACAATGTTATTAATTTACAGGTGATGACGTTGAGGTGAACAAGTCAAACCACGCGCCTAGCGTCAGAATTTCCAATGAATTTTCATTTTAAGTCAAGCCATGGACATTGGACAGATGCACACGTTTTCCAGTTGCTGAAAGAAAATCTGTAATTTCCATGAACTTCCTATATTAGGGAACGCGCAAGCGAGCATTACTACTGGCTCGTCATCACTACAAAAATAAATGAATAAATAATAAAAGTATAAAAATGTATTACAGCTGGCTCGGTGAATTTTCATATAAGTACTCAGGGGAGAGAGGTAATTAATATTAAAAGAAAGGTAATTAATATTAGCTCCCCCAAGCAGTTATTCGATGTATATATATATTTTCTTTTTGAAAGGATCAATTATAAATTCCACATTGATAGTGTAATTAGGTGCAAATTGCAACTTTATACTGGTGATGAATTAGTTAAAGCTGGTGCTCATGATTCATGAGTGTGGTGAATGAGTTCAACTTTCTTCATCCCGCAGAGAAGACACAGCGGCCATGAACATTTCAGGGTTGTCTACACGCCCATCA
Organism: Tinospora cordifolia; assembly: GCA_030144865.1. Classification (NCBI taxonomy): domain Eukaryota; kingdom Viridiplantae; phylum Streptophyta; class Magnoliopsida; order Ranunculales; family Menispermaceae; genus Tinospora; species Tinospora cordifolia. The sequence goes on from JAJIYU010004538.1 coordinate 20,447, forward strand.
AAGAATGCCATTGTCTATCCATCTATTTAGATGGGCCTATGAGATAAGTTTTGTGCCAAAAAGCTGGCCTGGATGGTCCTGGGGATTTTTTTTTTTTTTAATATATGCCTTTTTTATGTAATTGAGAGTTTTTTTTAGTCAAATGTAATTAAGGTTAAAAAAGATATTTTCATTGTCAATTGAAGTAATTAATTGGATATAGAATAATATATAGTCTTTTAAAAATATAATTAATATAAGAATGAATGGCTACAAAAGTTCAAAAGAAAAAAAAAACTATAATTCTTAAGGTGTGGACACTTCTTTTGATTAAAAAAAGAAAAAGTCAGCATTGAAAATATATTTAATGGAGTTAAAAAAAAAAAAAAAAAAGGTCCATGTATATTGAAGTATAGCGTTGCTGAAATAATAATCTATGACTAGCAACGATAGTCTAGGTAAATATTTGGAAGGGCTGATTGATTTCTGTCACTATAAGAAACCTACACTCAAAAATAATTAAGTTCTAAAATATTGAGATGGGATGAACACTTGGTTTCATAAGCGAGAAAAGAAGTTTTGATTGAGGTCGTTGGTTTTACCATTCTGATGTGGAATTCAAATTAGAACTTTCTTTACTTTTTGTTTGAGTTGTTATTATATAGGTAAGTCTAGGATTTAGACTATTCATAATGATTAGAATTCTATTGTTAGGCTTACAAATAGCTTCGTTCATTAGTTATTTTGTACTAAACTTTTTATCACTATTTTTCTTCAATGTATAGAACTTAATATTTTCTATTCGCAGACTAGAATGGCATTTGTTTTCAATTCTTGAATTAGAATTGTGTTACTCAAGCTATATCATTTCTATAGCAAACTCAAGTAGTAGAACTTAGAGATTAGTTGCAAGTGTTGTTGTTGAGGAGACAATAACAATAGAGATCTAGAGGGTATCAAAGGTATAAGAGAAGGCCTTACTATGCACACCTCATATCCAAAATCTCATTAGAGAATTTGCATCTACTTTGCTCCACAAAGATCTTTCATGAGGACGATGAAGTCATAGAAAGAGTTGAGCATCCCAAACTTGGTGGCAAAGATTATAAGTTAAACGTGGATATTCCTTATTTTAGTTGAGATCTTGCTGTTGAACCTTTTCTTGATTGGCTAATGAAAATTAACCATTTTTTTTTGGTATAAGAAGGATAAGAAAAGTTAAGTTAGTCCCTTGCGTGTCAAAAGGAAGAGCTGATGCATATCAACAGTGTATCCAAGAGAGTAGAGGTGTTCATGAGAATAAAATAAAGCTCTTGTGACTGGAAGGTTGTAATCAACTTTTAGAAAGTGAGACCCAACAAGCTTCTCGGTATTTGAAGGGTTTGAGACCAACTATTTGTAAGAAGGATTAGGATCTAAAAATGGTTTTGAGTGTATAACATGGTTAAGATATGGCTATAATGGTAGAGTTATTACTTAATGAAACTCAAAGAGATTTTAAAATAGATGGTAGGATTGCAAAGATGATGAGCAAGAGAAGGGAGGAGATTCTTCCTAGTAGTGCAACTTGTAATAAAGTTGGAAAGGGAGTTACACCAACTTCTTCCAAATTTAATCCTCAAGCAAAGCCAACTCCTATGAAATGTTGGCAGCTAGGTTATGAGCCTAATGATTGCCTAAAAAGGAGGAATATGAACGTGATTGAGCAATATGAAGATGGGACAATGGAGGAAGAGGTTCATACACCAAAATGGGATGAGATTGGGATCAAGAAGCATATGAGGATGGTGCTTTCATGGGAATAGTTTAAAATTGGATGATTTCGTCCAAGAAGCATGGAGATGTAAAATGAAATAAGCTCTTTCACACAAGGTGTACAATGCAAGGAAGCTTATGTGAGCTTATCGTAGATAGAGGAAATCAAGAGAACATAATTGGCAAGGATGATCTTAGAATTTTAGCAACATAAAAGCAAGAATTTGAGTTTAGGGACCATAAATACTTTTGGAATAAGAAGGAAGAGAATATTCTCATGCCATAAATTGTGCTCTAAATGAGATAATGTTGTCAAATTCATAATCAAATAAGAAGGAAGAGAATATTCTCATTAAAAGGATTATGGGACAACTAAGGAAGGAGAATAAAGTGAGGATATAAATTTTAAACTGTTTCCTAAAACAAGAATCTTGGAAATAAAGAGAATTTTCTTAAAGTATGCAACAATCTCATTCCATGTATAACAAAATTGTGATTCATTCCTCAAACACCAAACCCTAGCCATCCTATAACTTATTGCACACAAGTTTCCCTCACTCTCCCATCATCAAGATATCCTAAAGATGGAGAAAGCACCTAGGGGTTTGCATGAAATTCTAAACACTCACACTGGCAGGACGTACAAGAAGGAGCACAAATAGATTAAAAAAGAAGACTCTTAAGGTGAGCAAAATTGAGATTCTCATAATTTTTTCTCCTTTCTTTTTTTTTCTTCATCAAACTATCACCCTAAGTAAGCCAAATCACCATGTTTCAACCATCATTAGAAAATCTTTTCAGCATCTCTTCAACCGTTGAGAATACCTTAATCAACCAAAAACCCATGAAAAAGGCCATCACCAAGGTTGTTTTCCTTACTTGAACCATGATTTTGAGCTTAAAGGGATACCACACATGGGACATCCATATGACTGTTAAAAACTTACTTTTTCTTATTAGAATATTCAAACCACCCTTGAATAACCACCAAGAACCCACATTAAAACCGCTCTCAAAAGCCATGCAAAAACACACTAAAACTACTACAAATATCACTAAGACCCTATTTTTGTATACCTTCTAGGTTAGGTTTTTGTTCAGATTTCAACTCAATATTTTTATTGATTCCTTAACATTTTCTTAGTATTTGAAAGGTGTGAAAACAAACAAGGAAACATTTAAGGAGCACAAGCAAAGAAAATGAAGAAGAAGGTCTCACAAGAAGGTATATTATTCTTAAAACCCTAGTTTGGGGCATTCATTTTGTGCACAGGGTGACCACCAATAGGAACTAAGGTAAAATGTGATTTTCAACATGAAAGTTATCATCTTTTGATGTGTTTAGAACTAGATAGTGGCAGCCTAACACTCTAGACACAAACCATTAGGGTATGTGAGTGAAAAACATCATAAAGTAGGTGTTTTAGGCATTTTATATGCAAATAACCTAGGCTAAATGTGTGCAGCCATATACTAGATCACTATGGCCCTAGAACAGAGTTGAAATGTGTCTCAAAGTAGACACAAGGCCTACGAACATCAAGCATACACTCACATACATCCTATAGGTAAAACACCTAAAACTAGGCATTTTGGAGGTGTTTTAGTGCATACAAACAAAACTGCAAGTACGAAGCCATGTAACTGTAAGTTGCTTAAAACAACAAGGGAACATAAGGAAAGGTGTGGAAAATAAGAGAACAAATTCCTAAGGAACGACCTTAATTTGGGTGTGAAGTAGGCATGAAAACACTTACAAATGGGGTTTTTTAAGTACCTTAGTGTTAACATGTAATCACCCTAGGTCTTATAATGTGTCCACGTCAACAAAAATTTTTGAAAACTTAAAATAAATATAAAAATCATTGGAAACTTGTTTTTAATGATCATTGTATGATATTTAATCAAGATAAAATTTATTAGAACATTCGGATAGCTAGAAACGTGCGAAAAAGAGCGTGAAAAAACAAGGCAT
>JAJIYU010004539.1:0-24088 GCA_030144865.1 Tinospora cordifolia
ATATATATATATATATATATATATATAGAGAGAGAGAGAGTGTGGCTAAAATCACCCCGAAATTGGTTTTTTTCACCCCATAATTCAAATACAGTTTTACCCCTAATTGAAATGGCGAAACAACCCTTCCTAAACACCCCACTTAATCCGATGTGGCATCCAATCATCCCACCCTACTAAACTCTCCATTCATCTCCACCATCGTCCCCACCACTCACACCATCTTCTTTGGCGACGTCGACGGACTTATCCGGCAAGACTCCGACGAACATTCCAACGAGCATTTAAACACCTTTTCTTCGAGGTATACATTGTAAATCACGTATTTGGATTAGAATGAGCAAAAATGGATCACGTATTTGGATTAGAATGAACAAAAATGGACCAAATCTGATGTGTTTGAATGTGATTTTCATTGTATTAGTTAGGGCACAAGAAATGATTGCGATTCACTTTATTTTTGAAAGAAATGGCACAAGAAACGAATTCTACAAGCGAAATGGGCGTAAATGAGGTATATTTCGCAACATGTTGTGTTCAAAATCGCGTTTGAATGAAGATTTCACGATTGACTATCTTGGCCCTTGTGTGGCCGAGACTCACTGAACACGGCTCGCCCACCCAGGGCTGAAACTCATCAATGGGTCTCGGCCTCGATGACCGAGACTCAACACTGAATCTCAACCATGCAGGTCGAGACTGTGCTGCTTGTTTCCTATTCCCTTGACTAATTAATATTTATTTTGATTATTGTAGATTGAAGAAAAATGCACAGATATAATTGTTGATTATTCAGAACAATTCACACTGTCGGGTCCATTTGGGTCAAGAGAAGAAATGATATCATGGGCACAACATCAGGGTAAGATTACTAGGTTTGTTGTAAGCATAAATAATGCTGATATCAGTGGAAAGGGTAGACGAGCAAGAGTAAATCTTGCTTGTGAAAGGTATGGGTCGTACAAAAAAAGACCCAAAAAGCAACATGTTGATAGTGAGGAAAAAGTTAAAAGAAGATCAAAGATAGAGACAAAGAAGTGTGGTTGTTCATTTTTGTTAAATGGAAAGAACCCGAGTGAGGGTATATGGATTTTGACTGTAACATGTGGTACCTACAATCACCCGACAGCTAAATACCTTGAAGGCCACTCGTATGCGGGTAGGTTGGACAAGGATGAGGTTGATGTCATGTTGCAAATGACGAAGGGCAACGCACAGCCAAGAGAGATTTTAATGACATTAAAGGAAAGAAATGTAACGAATTCATCAACTTTGAGGACTATCTTCAATGCAAGACAAAAGCAAAGATTAATAGAAGTTGGGAGTAGGACATAAATGCAACAATTGTTGCACTTGTTGGATGAATCACAATACATTGAATGACATAGGTGTGAAGTTGAAAGTGATGTTGTGAGAGACATATTTTGGGCTCACCCTTGTTCAATTGAGTTGTTGAAATCTTTTACTGAAGTTTTGTTCATTGATTGTACCTACAAGACAAACAGGTACAAATATCCAGTTATACAAATTGTTGGTGTGACATCTATGGATATGACATTTGCTGGTGCACTTGGGTATATTTCTGCTGAAAAAGAAGACAATTACACTTGGTGTCTACAGAGATTGAAAGAGTTGATGGTTAGATCTCTTAGACCTAATGTGATTATCACTAATAGAGATTTGACCCTTATGAATGCAGTTGCCAATGTGTTTTCCAAATGCATAACCTTATTGTGTACATGGCACATCAACAAGAATGTTTTGACCAACACTAAAAAAATGTTTACCAAAGATGTTGATTTCAAAAAAATTTTCAAAATTGGAATGACTTGGTGAACAATGGATCTTGAGACCCACTCTACTGTACATGGCACCTAAACTCAATTGGTTGTCGATACACTCCAACAGTCATACATGGCACTTAAACAAAATGCATTTGGTTAGAAACATTTCAAATTAAATGTTGGAAGTTTAAAATGCTACATACTACATATTAAACGTTAGAAGTCCAAAATGACACTTGTTTGAAGTCTAAAACAAAAACAAATCCACTAAACATCACTAGTTGCCCCACTTTCTTAAAAAAAAATGACAAAAGGGCTACGATGATCCTGCATTGTCTGGCACAATGGGGCTTGATGGTGTAGTCGCCTCATCAATAGTACCGGACTGTGCTCCTCCAAGGCTAACACTTGCGAGCACATCGATCATACCCTCCACACAGCTGCTTGTTCCCTCCAATGACCTCTGCTCTGCATGCAATGATGTCCATTGTAGCCCAATGTCCAGTGCGGTCCTAATATATTGACACAAAAAGTAAATGTATTTAAAAGACAAAACGAATGCAGATATGTTTATATGTTCAGTATAAATAAAGAAGTTTTACCTATTTGGCATCATTTTCCAAAGTCTGACTGTCATGCTCAGCCTCAACTTCTGGGTTTTTGACAATAGGATGGGATATTGTTGAATACTACTCCATGTAGCCTGGTGTAGAGACCCATGGATGACGTATCACCTCCCCCCGAACACTTGCGCCCAATAAATGGTTTTGCCACTTCTCAAACAATTGTGGAATAAACATATGCTTTACCAAATATTTACTTTCGGTGGCACCCCGCTCAGCTTTTATTGGCTCAAGTGGAGCATCGGTATTGATTGTACATATCCTAACTATCGAAGAAATCTATCGGGGTAGTAAGGCTCTACAATGTTTAAGCAGTTAATGAGCCCAATGTTAAAAAGCCACCTCCTGTACAGCTGCACCCTCTCGTGAATCCCTATATGGATCCCAGTAAACATGAAAAAGATGGACGTTCCTTAAGTCATAAAGAATAAAGTCAAATACTTGTAATTAAAGGAATTCAATAACGTGTATTAATTACCTTGTGAGGACATAACTGGTCGATTGTTCGACGAAGTGAAGACATGTATTCATCATCAACGCTCATCTCCATCCTTTGGGTCCACATCATAACGCGCGACAAATTATTGTAGTAGTGGGGATTGACATGTGGACGGGTAAAAGGGAAATGGTCATATATCCAACCCTATAGAAATTAAAAAATCAACAACTATTATAAACAAATGCATATAGCAAAACAAAAAGTTTTGATCTTTACAAGGGTGACAAATATACCTCAAGTAGGGTGAGATACCCTACAACCTGATAGACTTCAGCTTGTGAGGCATTACCAAGCTAGTAGTACAAAAATGCAAGAGCGGTTGTTCCCCATGCATATGACCCGATAGTGTCCATATTTTTTAAGAGCTGAAGGAAGGAGACGTGAACTCGGTACCGTTCTTATCGATAAACAATGTACTGCCTAGTAGATACTAAAGAAAAGCTCTAGCAGTTGCTTAAACACTATAGTATTCATTTGCATTCCCTTTAGACATACCAAACAGATTTCTCAGCCATCTTTTGCTTATTGTGAGCCCTTTAGCCATTCTAATCTCTTTAATTGCTTCTACTTTAGCCACATCAAGGCACTCACATACCAACTGCACAACACCATCAAACTTCATTGGTTTTACTGAAATCGATTTTTTCATCACTAGAATGCAAAGAAGAATGCGGACATCATCAAGTATAATCGACATCTCACCGAATAGGAGGTGAAATATGTTCGTCTCTGGCTACCATCTCTCAACGAAGGCCGATATAAACATCTTATTAGCATAGCCATAAGACCATGTGATCAGTGGGCTCAGTCCAGATCTATTGATCAACTCTTGTAGGCGAGCTTGTTCTGGGTGACATTCAAGGTCCCAAGACTTGATCATATTCCCATGGTTGATACATTTCAGTGGGTCTCGATGCTGCACTCAAACAAATTTTTCTTTCAAAAAATTATTATTAACATTTATATTTGAGAAAAGAAAATATTAAAGAATAAAATTCACCTCATTATTCCATACTGCAGCAACAACATGGTGCTTAAAGCTCTTAAGAACTGACGGATCAAACGGACCACCAGGAAAAACTCCAAGAACATGTTCACTTTCTTTATAATCTTCATGAAATTGGCCTGCTTCATGTTCTTTTAACTTCTTCTTGTTGTTGTGAATAATGGGAGGAGGTTTCACTGACTGAAGGTAGATTAGATCTTGCAGCCACTATAGCTCGGCTTCGCGATGCTGTCAATAGGGGCCTAGAAGAAGATGCACTCTCTGACTCATTGCTTGGTTTATTTCTTGACTTATATTATCTTCTTTGGTGACATTTCTACAAAAAAAGAACTAATCATTAATTTATTATAATATTCAAATGAAAATAACCGTATGAATCAAAAACTATAACAAACAGTTCTCGACTTTGGGTCTTGACCAATTGTAGCAAACCTAAGGAGAGTCTCATTCTTGTTAGCCGAGACAGAAGAGAGAGTTTTGGCCATGGTGGCCGACACACAGCAGATAGTCTTGGCCAAGATGGCCGAGATTGAATTTTTTCAATCTCGGCCACCTTGGCCAAGACTGAACAAACAGTCTCGACCTAGATGGCCGAGACTCTTGATTAGGTCTCAGCCCTGTTGGCTGAGACACTACCTTGACTCTTGGCCGAACATGGCTAAAACCAAATCAAAGAAATGATGTGCCATTGCTCGTGATTCATATACCAAATCTAAGCTTGCATTGTCTAGACTATGAAAAAATAACTTTTAAAGAAAAATAAACTATGAATCTTACTAGATCTGTGTTTTTCTTTCAAAGATTTGTTGAAATTCGACTAAGAGATTTATTTTGTAAAATTACGGATTTGGCGTCGCAATAGCTATAAAACAACTCTTAAAAGCCTGTATAATATATTTATGTAGTCTTTGGTACTAAAACGATGATTTTTGGTATGAAATCAATGTTTTGCCAGTGGGGTACGTTGCCGGTGGTGGGGGTGTTGGTCGGTGGTGGTGAGGGGTGAAAATGATGAGTAATTAGGTTAGTTAGATATTAATTATGGGTAGTTTTAAATTTTTACAAAAATATGGGGTGAATATATTAATGTTTAAAAGTGGAATGGGTGAACTTAGAAATTGGGGTGAAAAAAATCAATTTGGAGGTGATTTTAGCCCCTCTTTCTCTCTCTCTCTCTCTCTCTCTCTCTATATATATATATATATATATATATATATATATATATATATATATATATATATTTATCGAGGAATGCTTAAACCCCACTGAAATATCGAATACGAGGACTAAACCCAGAGTATGATATACTTGAAACGTTATGATTGTACAAAATTCTCTAACTAAAGACAACCCCCCTTTTTTAATTCTTCTTAATAAAATTAAAATCATGTCAAATACAGGTAAACGGGGAGACAGGTGGGCTCATTTTTCTATTTTAATTTTATATAATTTTTTGCTCTTTAAATTGCCTTCCATTTTAGACCTCTATTTCTTGTTCTTAAGAAAATCTTTGTCCTTTCATTTTCATGAAAATATTTGTACTTTTGCTCCTTCAAATTATTTATTCTACTGTTGTTGGGAAGGGTTGGATTTTTAATACTAAGAGCAAACGCAGTGCACATTTGATATCGTTGAGGTAGAGTGCCACCTCAGCGGCAGGGTGTTGAGCGCTTAGTATAGACTGAGTGCTCAACGCCCTAAATCCTTTTTTTATTTTTTTATTTTTTATTTTTTAAAAAAATACGTGTCCATAAGCTCATACGCTTGGTCTGCACCGAGTGTACGAACATTGCGTTTGCCCTAAGGGTCACCCTTACCATGCTCACTTGGGCACCTAACCAAAGTTTAATCCCACCATTTGTTAAATGCTTGATGTGAATTTTTTTTTTCTTGAATTGGTGTTGCGGTGCAATATTTTTTTTTTAGTTTTTTATTTTGTATTGCCATTGCAATGAAAATACTATATGTATATATATATACAAATAATTTAAAAAAATTAAAAAATCTTAATGTATTAATTTATAAAATAAAAATATTTTAAGTTAAAATAAAATTAAAATTTTCAAAATAACATTTTAAAATAATAAACTATTATTTCTAAAAATAAATAATATATATTTTTAAAAATAAATAAATTTATTTTTAAAAAATTTTAATAATATTTTTAAATATATTTTCAAAATAATAAGATAAAAGTTTAAAAATAATTAATTTTAAATAGATAATTTAATTAATTTTTAAATAAAAAATATTTTTTATATAAATTTAAATAATTTTATATATTTCAATATTTTTATTAAATAATTATATATATATATATTTTAAAACTAATATTATTTTATAAATAATATAATTAATAAGTAGATATACTTGTGGGTCTCGTATAATATTTTAATAAATTATAATCATTAAGAGAAATAATTTAATGAATAAATAAAAATTTAATAAGTTAATGATATCACATGTTTACAAAATAATTAAAAACTTAAATTTAAAATATTATTTTATTTTGATTAATAAATATTAAAAACGTGAACGATCCAGGGGTCTACCGTCAACCGTCAACCGTCAACTTTTTTCTTTGACAAACCAAATACAGAGAGCTGCTTTAAGGAGACGGCAACAATGCTGAACGAGCTAGGAAGGTTCCTGCTGGTGCCACGTGTACGTAATACCTCAAAAGAGACACCGTTCTTACGAAAAAAAAAAAAAAAAAAAAATTTCCTACGAAAGGAATAAGGTTTTGTCACATCCCATGCTACGTCACACCTCGGAAGGCAACCGTTACGCCACCGGACTTATTTAATTATTCCACATTTAATAAATGCACAAGGCAATAGCACAGCATTTCACGATTTTCTACTTCGTAATGGAATTTGGTTGAAGTTGAACAGTCGCCTAAAATATTTAGAAATTAATGAATATTATCTTCAGCTACAAGTTTTTTTTTTTTTCTTTGGATGTACATTGAATTTGATTAATACATTTTCCTTCTTTAAAAAAGAAAAATTTATGTAATTAAGTTCTTGCTTCTAACTATTTTGATGAAAGATAACTCTATTTTCATGTAGAGTTCCTTTGGTTTATAGATTATGATTAAACTTTTTAAATGTTGCAACCCAAGATAATTGTAAAAAAATTAAAAATAATTTAAAAAAAAAGTAGAACAAGAGAAAAAAACATAAAAAAGAAAAAAAAAACTTTTATACTTAATTTCACAAAAAAAAAATTAAGGGATTAGATATTTCTACAAAAATAAAATATAAAAGTGGACTCAACTTAATTTTTTATGCTATTTCATTCTAACCATAAGTGGCATTAGGCTTAAATATAAGTATACTTATATCCCTTGCAAAGCGACAAACATCTCCTTAATATCTCGTCATAGGGGCAAATTCACTGATTTGTGTTTAGTCCAACAACAGTTGCTTGATATCTTGAATGATATCAGACTTATTCTTGAACGAGGATCATCTTTTCCAAGTAAGAGAAAAGAAAAGTCTTACTTATTTACTAAAAAAGAGAGAGGTTTAACTTCTTTTTTAATCTATTAAAATATTGTTAGTTACTCAATATTAATATTAAGCCTCATCAACCATCACTTCATTTCTTTATGATATTAAACAAAGTTGAAGTTAGGTGGAGAAATGCACTATCTAAAAGACTTTAATACATAATTGCGTAAGTAACTTTATCCCCAAGCCACCCTTTTAAAGAAGAGGCATGACGCATGTTTGATAAGGCATCTAATAAACACAAGCTTTTCCTTCTCTTCTTTTCCCGTTGAATTGTTGTCCAAACACCTTGTTGAAGTGGCATGTTGACGTAGAAATAGTTTTTAATTTTCTTGCCACGTCATCTGGGTAATACACGCTTGTTTGTTTTCTTTCCTTCCTTCTTCTTGCTCTTCTTCCTCCTTTCTCCAACTTTTCCCTTGTTCTTTGCCCACCCTTTCTTCTTCTTCTTCCTTGCTACTTTCTTCTCTATTTTTCTTTTCATTCTTTTCCTTTCTCAATTGTTTCCAATCAGTTACTTTCTTTCTTTTTGTTTTTTTTTCCCCTTTTTGAATAAAGATACTAACTTTGAGTGATACCACTTATTAAACAACCTAACGGCCAAATATTGGCAAGAAAAGAAAAAAAAAACTGAATTTAAAACAGAAGATTTATTTTATTTTAGTGGGAATACCTCGGATCTGTAGCTGGGACAGGGATTAAGAAGATATGGCAGAAAATGAGATTTTATCTAGAAATTATGAAATGCAAGATACCATTAAATTTTCGTGTTTTGTCAAACTTCTTTCCCCTGTTGTTCTTAGTCAAAGTTGTAATTGTAAAATAGAACATTATAATGGATTCATCAAAGGTGAATAATCATCGCATGTAGGACACAAATCCCACTCAACTTTGATCCAAACCTTGACGGGTGCTGAGGTCTGAAAGATATGACACTTGCATAATGGGAACACAACATTAAATGGACTATAAAATATCATATGGAAGAAATAAGGCTGACCTAAAATTAGCAACCAACGCAACTCATTTACCAAATTATTCTTCTAAAGAAAGAGTTACCAACTATTCAACTTCGTTGCCGGAGACAATGATAAGAATTGAACTTAAAAACTTTCTTATTAACTCTATCAACTCTATATCGGTGGTCACTTATGTTATTTAATCAAGCAAAATGATGTATTGTAATACCTTAAAAATTCTTTAAATTTTTAAAAATAAAAATATATAACATCATAAATGAGTTCATTGAAGTGTAAATCACATTAAAACAATACTAGGTAAAACAGTGAATGGTTGTAAGTACAAAATATTATTTAGACAAATCGAGATTAAAATGATGATTTTGCCACTGAAAGGCAAAATAGTTATTTCACCTAAGACAAGACGTCTATGCTATTATAAAACTAATGTGAGAATAATTTATATAAAGCAAAACAAAATAAAAATGTCTTGGAAATATTGAAAAAATTGACAAGAATTAAACTAATAAAACTATGTAAATTTAAAGATATGCACATATAGTCATTTAGGGCATAATACCAATTTATTTGTAAAATATTGAAAAATAAATATCCAATTTTTTTAAATAATTATCTTATAAATAATCACTTAAATGAGTATCTAAATGATGAGAAAAGTCATTAAAATAAAATGATTTAAATCAAGGGTTCAAACAAAAGCTTATGGAATAAGCAGTTAGCCTGGTAACCGAAATAACTGAAGCTAGATTGACCTTTGTGCACTGTGTAAACCTGAGAGATGATTAATAGACAACTTGGGGACACCGTATACTCTAGAAATTGGTGCCCCACATGTTGAAAATTCAAATTCAAAATTCAAAGAAAATTGGAAACAAAAGTGGATCAAGATACTTACCATACTACCCACTTCCCTAAAGCTCCATTCTCTCCCCCACTTTCCCAAAAATCACATGTCCTTTAGATCTTACCTAACCATCCACTCTATGGTTTCCCATTCTCTCTTGGACATCCTCCCTAGAATTCCTCTCCAAGATGCGCTAGGAGGATTCCTCTCCAAGGTGGACAAGGAAGAACAAGAAAAGAAAAGAAAGAAGAAAAAAGGGAGGCATTCTCAAAGATTAAGATCTGACTAAAGATGTAGCACCCCAATTTTTGGTCTTTTCGTTTCGTCACATTGAGATCATGCATGGAGAGGTGCGCCTATAACTCATTAAATATATCATCGAGACACTACACGTTTCAACCACCAAGAACTAAGATGTTACTGATTCTATCTGACACGTCTCGTCAATATCATAATCACATGTGAATTATCTATCAGTCTCATAGACACATCAACATATATTGATATGAGATAAAACATAATAAATCTCATCAAAAATCATGGATTAAACTAAATAAAAATAGACATAAAATGTTCAAATAATAGTCTAAAAATAGGTCCATGTGGCCCAATACTAACTCCTAAAAACATTAAGACAAAACCATAAAAAGGGGGTCATCTGCCCAAATTGACTAATGTTCATAAACATAAATAAAATAAGTCAAATCACAACCTCCCTAGTGAAGTTTGTGAATATCTAAACAACACGCAGTCGTACTATAACTCAAAGTGTCTCAAAGATCACCTAAAATAAAAATGTGGGGTGAGCTCAAAAATCTAGTAGACTATACACAGTACATTTATAGTATTATTCAAGTCAAAATATCAAACATGCAAACATTTGACATACATTAAGCGTTTCAAACATTCGGTTGTTCAAAAGTTATTAATTAGACAAAAAGACTAACTCTTGGTGTTCTCTCATCATTATCATCATACCATAAGGAAAAAAAGGAAAAATACACAAGTGCCAAATTTCAGTGGGATATAGGAGCACACCCATCACCCGACCCAGGAACTAGGGACTCCCCCATTGTTCCATCACCAAGAACTAGGGTCTCACCCATCGTTCTGTCATTGAAAACTATGAACTAAGCATCATTCCAATTGCAAAAACACCCACAACAATTCCCCGTGGACCACTGTGTCGGTAAGTGGTTAAAATCTTAATTTAACTTTACTTACATGTCATCAGCATCTCATACTAGCAAGAATATCATTTTATCAAAGATTATACATCATGGTTCAAGTACATTAATCATGTTGATCCTTTCATGACAATTAAAATTAAATAACATGCATATCATGATCTCAAAGCATGTAAGCATCAACATAGGTACGTAAGCATGTTATCACATTAATCGTGCCATCATACGTCACTCAAATCATATCCTAGCATGCTTCTAGGCATTCAAGTAAATAAACAACAATCATGTTCAACATTTCAAACTCAAGTAAGACTAGGGAGCAAGGTAATTATCTTCACTTGATTTTTAGTTTCCTTGGGCCCTTGCTTCGTTACTTGATATCCTTGAATGCCTTTAAAAATTCAATGCCATTATTATTTGAGTTTCAAGTATCATCAATGTTTTCAAATCATAATGTAGCGATTACTTAATATAGATGTTCTTTGATGTGTACAGGGATCATAACAATTGATGATGCACTCCATTTTCCTCTGACTACAGTGATAGGGAGTGTCAGTATTGTGATAGTCAAAGTTTACGCATGAGAAAGAGAAATGAAGTGTTATAGTGTTACTGCAATAGGCTATCGCAGTAACCAGAGAAGATTAATTTCACTATTGCCGTAGGCTACAGTGATAGTTCGTGTTCTAGTCGTGTGAACAATGCACTATCGTAGTAGGCTATTGCAATAGTCATATAGTTTCCAGAAAACACTACACTTTCGTGTGTGGTCTTTTGTTTCTAGTCTCCTCTGTTGCATGGGGCTTCAACGCACTAACTCTAGGCTCAAAAACAAGTATCATATTGAACAGGGACATAATATACCTCATTGTAGTTCGCTTTCTCCTTTGTTCGCCTATGCGCAATGCTTAGAATGATAACATGGATTCTGGTTCATCAAAAGGACATGCATTAATCTAAATAGCGTGAAACAAAGATTAGGAATATGGATTCGTGTGGATATCGATGCCTTAACTAGTTTGTAACTATCCTTAAAGCCATAATAATCACATTCTTTATCGGTTTAGTAGTTCTTCTTCAATGCTTACTCGAAAGACTATTGGGAGTGGAGTGGCTCAAGATGAGTTGAAACGGATAAGGATTGCGCTAAAATGTGTCTAGGAAGAAGAAAGATTGTTTTGTGGTGGCTAAGTAGGGTTTCTACACGACTACGTATCCGAATGACTAAGAAGTAGGGTTTCTGCATGAGAGTCGCACTTAAATAATCACACATTACCGCAGTAACCAGAACACATCAATTTTTTGGGTTTTTTCGCATTACTGCGGTAACTAGACCTTTGCGCTATTTTTTTCATTTTCTTAATATCTTCATGTTTTCTAGTATTTTTGTATTTATCCTAAAAGTTTATTTCCGTGTGTAATTTCATGATTATGGAACATTCATAATTTTTTGAATTATTTATTTAATTTATTTTATATTTAAAACTTTCAAAATTCTATAATTCGCTCATTGACTTTTCGGGTATTACAAACTACCCCTCTTAAAAGAATTTCATCCTCGAAATTTAAAAGATTGAGTTACCTGAATGATGTTGTTCAATTAGAGGTTTCTAGTAAAGAGATTTGTGTACTTTGTCTGCATCTCACTTTCTAACTCTCAGGATGCCTCTTCTAGATCATGATGTCTCCACAGGACCTTGACCAAAGGAATGTCCTTGGTCCTGAAACTCTGCACCCTACGATCCACTATTCGGATTGTTGATTCCTCGTAAGTCGCATCATCACTGATATCAATCTCCTCCCAATGTATGATGTGAGAGGTGTCGAGTTCGTATTTTCGCAGATCAATACATGGAATACGTTATGGATCGAGGGCATAATGTTAGGCAATTCCAGTTCATAAGCACATTCACCAACCCGTTTTTGTATCTCGGATGGATCGATAAACCTAGGTGAGAGCTTCCTTTTGACCTCAAAACACTTGATCCCTTTATGAGGGTTGGTCCTTAGAAAAACTCTGTCACTTGGTTGGAATTCTAGAGACCTTCTTCTCTTGTATGCATAACTTTTCTGCCTATTCCAAGTTGTAATCAGTTTTTTCTAGATCTGTTTCACCTCTGCGTTCATCTCTTCTACCAACTTTGGCCCTGTGATTACATGATCCTGAAAATTTTCCCAGCATGATGGTGATCTGCAGGGTCGACCATATAGCGCTTCACATGGAACCATTCATATGCTTGCTTGATAACTGTTATTATAGGCGAACTCTACCAAGTGTAAGTACTTGCTCTAATTGCCCTTGAAGTTAAGGACACAAGCTCTTAATATATCTTTCAATATCTAAATGAGCCCCTCAAACTGCCCATCAGTCTGAGGATGAAAAACAGTGTTCATGGTGAGCCTGCTTCCTAGCTCTTTTTGCAAACTTTGCCAGAAATAAGACGTAAACCTGAAATCTCTATCCAACATAATGGTTTTGGGAATGCCATAACCTTACTATTTCTTTGACAAGCTTCCTAATTGAATCTATAGATTGTATGGGTAGGAAGTGAGCTACCTTTATCAAACGATCTACAATTGGCCATAAGATTTCTTCTCCTTTCTAATTCCTAGGTACGCCACTAATGAAATCCATTGCAATATTGTCCCACTTCTATTCTGGTATAGAGAGTGGTTGCAGCATTCCAATTGTTTTTTTTGTGCTCAACCTTTACCTGTTGACAGGTCAGACATTTAGAGACATAATTGACAATGTCCCTCTTCATACCTCTCCACCAATACACTTTCTTGAGATTTTGGTATATGTTATCTCCTCGTGGATGCATAGTGTACTTGGTCTGATGAGCCTCATCCAAGATGATTCTTTTGCTCTGCCCACTCTTAGGAACACAGACTCTATCCCCAAGTATGAGAATATCCTCTACATCAATTCTGAAATATGTGTGCTTCCTTAGCTTGACGGCCTCAATCAGACCATTAATCCATTTATCCTCTTTTTGTTCATCTCTTATCTGATGCAAGAGATTTGGCTGGCAAGTCATCCCATATAGATGAACTTGGTCTTTGTCTGAAGTTATACCCAAGTTATAGTAACTGATTTGCTAATACATTTGACCCTTTTCTTCATCCTTCTTACTATAAAGTTTCTACTAAGTGCATTGGCCACCACGTTAGCCTTCCCTAGATGATAGTGCAATTAAAAATCATAATCTTTCAAGAATTCTATCCACCTCTGTTGTTGAACGTTCAATTCTTTCTGGGTATAAATATACTTCAGGCTCTTATGATCAGAGAATAAATCAAAACTCTCCCCATAGAGATAATGCCTCCAAATCTTTAATGTAAAACAATTGTTGCTAACTCTAGATCATGTGTGGGATAATTTTGTTTGTGAATCTTCAACTGACATGAAGCGTAAGCTATTACCTTCCCATCTTGCATCAATATAGCACCCAATGCATTTAGTGAAGGATCAGTATATAGGATATACTTCACACCGTGAGTAGGTATGACTAAGATTGAGTGGGTATGACTAAGATAGGTGTTGAAGTTAACCTCTTCTTCAATTCTTGAAATGAATGTTCACACTTTTCGTCCCGAATGAATTTCTCGTCCGTTCTAGTTAACTTGGTTATTGGTCTAGCTACCATCGAGAATCTTGTATAAACCTGCGGTAATATCTAGCCAAACCTAAAAAGCTTCTAACTTTTGTAACAATTTTGGGCTGCCTCTAGTTTGATACTGCCTCAACTTTCTTAGGATTCATAGATATTCCTTTTGCTAAGACAACATGGCCAAGAAACTTAACCTTCTTCATGCAAAATTCACACTTGCTAAACTTAGCATGGAGTTCATTTCTTCTTAGCATCTCCAAGACAATCCTCATATGCTCCATATGCTCAATCTCCAATCTAGAGTAGATTAGAATGTCATCTATGAACACCACAATGAACTAATCTAAATACTGTCTAAAGCCCTATGTATCAAATCCATAATTGCAGTTGGTGCACTAGTCAAACCAAACAACATTATTATGAACTCAAAATTTTCATATCGAGTTCTAAAGGTTGTTTTGTGTATGTCAGACTCCTACATCCTCAACTAATAATATCTAGACCTTAGATCAATCTTGGAGAAATGAGTGGCTCCCTTCAACTGATCAAACAGGTCATCTATCCAAGGCAACAGACACTTATTCTTTATCGTCACTTGGTTTAATTTCCAATAGTCAACATAAAGTCTCATAGATCCATCCTTTTTCTTCACAAATGGAATTGGAGTTCCCCATGGTGACTTACTACTTTTAATAAATCCTTTCTTGTAGAGCTCATCTAACTGTGTTTTTAGTTCAATCAGTTCTATCAATGCCATTCTATAGGGTGGGATAACTATAGGATCAATGCTAAGACATAACTCAATCTTGAACTCCACCTGTCTGTGTGGTGATAGTCGAAGTAGATCATTTGGAAATACGTCACCGTACTACCATGCTACAGGTATTTCCTGAACTCCCCTCGGTTTTTCAGCATCCTCATCTAATAACTGTTTACAATCTTCTTTCTATTTTAAACTATGTAGCATAGCTACCATAGGGCTCCTTGATGATTTCTGCATGTCCCCATTTATCTTAAACATATCTCCAGAAGACAATGTCATAGTTACCTTTTGTTTCTAATGGTCTATCTTGGCTTGGTATTGGATCAATTAATCCATACCTAATATGACATCATACCCGTTAAAAGGAAGTACACAAAGATTAGCTGAAATCAACTTATCCCCAAATTTAAGGTCACATTTTCAATATTTCATCAAACTTACTATGGTTCCTATGGGTGTGGCTACATGTAATGTCACAGGCATTGGGCTTCTTACAATTGTAATCTATCCACTAATCGTTTAGAAATGAAGGATCACGTAGCATTAGAGTCAAATAAGACTTTCACAGTAACATTAAATAAAAGAAAAGTACTTTCCACTATCGGTACATAATTTATCTAGGCATCAGTGGCATAGGGTCGAGCTTGGTTCTATCCTCGGCCCTAATTCGAGTTATGCCCGTGATTTTGTTGTGGCTGGGGCTGTGGCTACTGCCTGTATTGTGGATGACCATCTTGCCCATGTGCCAACGGTGGCCAAAGAGGAGCTGGAGTTCTGTTAGGATAGTTCTTATGTCCCCTTTGGTGGTATAAGAAACACAACTGTTGCCTCTTTGCTTGCTCCTGCTCATACGTAGCATGATCAGTCTGTGCTTGCTGGTTCTGTGGCCTATTGTAATTTTGTGCCCAGTTCTAATTCTGTGGTTCTTGGTACCCATCCTGTTTGTTCTTCCTCTTCTATGAGGCTCCTGCAACTTGTTCTAACCATGACCACTTGTGTCTATTCTTCAAAGCCTTCATACTCGAGATCTCGCTTGATGAACTGTGCTCTACCATCATATTTTTACTTTTAGTTTCTTACCAAACCTGTCTTCCTTGGATTGCTCATCCCTTATTAGTTCTGGGGTGAATCTACATAGTTCAGTGAATTTATGTTCATACCAACAACTGTCATAATCTTCTGTGTTAGTCGAATGAACTCCAACCATAGTTACTTCTTCTTTTCCATGGAGAAAAAGTTTGCATAAAAGAAAGTTTTAAATTGCTCCCATGTCATAAAGGATACGCCCGTAACAGGGTCGTTCATAGACATCTCCCACCAATGATAGGCGAGTCCAACAAATTGGTGCATTGCTAATGCAACTCTCCTAGGGCTAGTTGCCTCTAAGGCATTCAAATGTTTGTTCATCTTAGTGAACCACTTATCCACTGCCAAGTGATCAGTCATACCCTCAAAGTTATTAGGTCGTAGCTTTTGGAATTCTATTAACAGGTTCTCCAAGTCCATATCATCCACAATCAGTTGATCTAGCACTATTGGACCGTTAGACAATGGAACTTGATGAATTTGGGGCTAAGATTGTGCCTGTGGCTATGGTTGTACTAGTGGCTAGTTCTGAACTACTGATAGATGTCTCACGACCTGTTTTACCACTTCCTGAGCAAATTCGGCTAACATATCTATAGTTACCACTATCCCAGCTGGAACTTCTGCCATTGGCACTCTATTTTTCCTCTGTCCAGATTCATTAGTATTCTTATCTCTTGGGCCATTTCACCTTGTTCTTGCCATTATCTACAAGCCAAAAGTCATTTTAGTATCCATAAGTTCAACGTGATATCAGTAAGGGAAATCTCAACACACAAGAAGTGTCATAGCTTTATCTCAATTCAATCTGGATTACACAAATCCCTTTTTCCAAAGTCTGGATACGAAATGCTTTTGTAATTTGTGACAAGTGCCATCTTTCATATCTCTATTCATAGTTTGTGAACCTATTGTCAAAACAACTTTTCTCGTGTCGTTCGTGCTATCATGACTCTAGGTTCATGTTTTTAAGTCTCGATTCGTTCAGTGACCCAACAGTTTATGCTTCTAAGTCTGAAATTTGAGGTTTTCAAGTCCTCATTTTTGTCTTGGGTATGGAATTTTTGGGTTCATATAACAACATTCAAAATTATAATATCAAGGAACATGTAAACAAACATTCAATCATCACAGAATTCACACTAGCATAGTGAGATTTCTAAGCTTCTATCTATGCCTCCAAGTTCAAGTGTCCCATACCACTCTTGCCCGGCGACATAGGCTTTCACTCAAAAATTTTACTACACATAAACAATTTTGCAAATGTCTCAATGACTAGGATCTCCCAAGTCCCACTATACTTAACAGTTCCATGCTAGCTAAGCATAGAGAAATAAATTCTTCCCGAGTCACCAACTATTCACCACCCATGGCCTGTCAATTTCCAAGTCCTGATCTCGTTTCCTGATCAAATAAGTATTTCGTCATTCACACCTTTTCAGTCTCTAATCTATGTCTCTACTTATGGTCTCTTTTTCTTAGACCTAAGGTCTCAACGCTTGGTTGAATGGTTCATCTATTGAACTAGCAACCATCATTAATTTCATCTATCACTAGTGGCATCTGAATACACATCTAGCTTAGTACTCTACAGTTTAAGCTCACATCTCGCCCATGACATCTACTGCCTAAGCTTTGCTACCAACTTTGTAAGACCCCAATTTTCGATCCTTTTATTCTGTTACATCGAGGTCACGCATGGAGAGGGGCGCCCGTCAGTCATTAAAAATATCATCGAGACACTATATGTGTCAACCATCAAGAACTAGGACGTTACTGATTCTATCACCTGACACATCTCATCAACATCATAATCACATGTGAATAATCTATTAGTTTCATGGACACCCCAAGAGATCTCAATAGCAGATAAAACATAATAAATCTCATCAAAAGTCATGGATTAAATTAAATAAAACTAGATATAAAGTGTTCGAGTAATAATTTGAAAACAAGCCCATGTGGCCTAGTACCAACTCCTAAAAACATTAAGTCAAAACCAATAAAAAGGGGTCATTTGCCTAGTTCGACTAATGTTCATCAACATAAATAAAGCAAGTTAAATCACAACCTCCTCATTGAAGTCTGTGAGTATTTAAACAACAACTAGTCGTAATGTAACTCAAAGTGTCTCAAAGATCACCTAAAATGAAAATGTGGGGTGAGCTTAAGAGCCTAGTGGATCATACACAATACATCCATAGTATTATTCAAGTCAAAATATCAAACATGCAAACACTTGACGTACATTAAGCTTTTCAAACATTCGATTGTTCAATAGTTGTTAATTTGACTAAAAGTGTAACTCCTGGTGTTCTCTCATCATTATCATCATATTATAAGAAAAAAAGGAAAATGCACAAGTGCTAGATTCCAATGCGATATAGGAGCACATCCATCACTCAACCGGGAACTAGGGACTCCCCCATCGTACCATCACCAAGAATTAGGGTCTCACCCATCATTCTGTCATCGAAAACTATGGACTAACCATCGTTTCAATCGCAAAAACACCTAAAATGATCCCCCATGGACCACTGTGTCAGTACGTGGTTAGAATCTTAATTTAACTTTACTTAAATGTCATCAACATCTCATACTAGCAAGAATATCATTTCATCAAAGATGATACATCATGGTTCAAGTGCTTTAGTCATGCTGATCCTTTTATGACATTTAAAATTAAAGAATATGCATCTCATTACATCAAAGCATGTGAGCATCAATATAGGTACATAAGCATGTTATTGCAATACTCATGCCATCAAACATCATTCAAATCATATCCTAGCATGCTTCTAGGCATTCAAGTAAGATAAATGATAATCATGTTCAACATTTCAAACTCAAATAAGACTAGGCAACAAAGTAATCATCTCCACATGATATTTAGTTCCCTTGGGCCCTTGCTTTGATCTTGAGATCCTTGAATGCACAACCTTTTAAAATTTTAATACCATTATTATTCGAGTTTCAAGTATCATCAATGTTTTCAAATCATAATGCAGTGATTACTTAATATAGATGTTCTTCGACGTGTATAGGGGCCATAACAATTGATGATGTACTCGATTTTCCTCCGATTACTATGGTAGGGAGTGGCAGTACTGCAATAATCAAAGTCTACACATGAGAACAAGAAACGGGGCGTTACTCATGTTATCGCGACAACCAAAGAAGATTAATTTCACTACTGCGGTAGGCTACCATGATAGACCGTATTTTGGTGGTGTGAACAGTGAATTACCATGGTAGTCATGTAGTTTCTAGAAAAAGCTGCACTTTAGCACATGGTCTTTTGTTTCTGGTCTCAACTGTTGCATGGGGCTTCAACGCACTAACTCTAGGCTCAAAAACAAGTATCATATTGAAGAGATACGTAATATACCTCACTGTTGTTCACTTTTTCCTTTGTTCGCCTCTGGAGAATGCTTAGAAAGATATCTAGGATTCTAATTCATCCAAAGGACATGCATTAATCTAAATAGCACGAAACAAAGATTATGAATATGGATTTGTGTGGATATCAGTGCCTTACCTCATTTGTAACTGTCCTTGAAGCTGCAGTAATCTCACTCTCTATCGGTTCAGTAGTTCTTCTTTAATCCTTACTCAAAAGAATGTTGGGAGTGGCTTAGGATGAGTTAAAATGGATTAGGATTGTTCTAAAATGTGTCTGCGAAGAAGAAAGGTCGTTCTATGGCAGCTAAGTAGGGTTTCTACGCGACTGCGTATCTAAATGGCCGAGAATTAGGGTTTCTGCATGAGAGTCGCACTATAATAATCACGTATTACCGTAGTAATCAGAACGCATCAATTTTCTAGGTTTATTCGCATAGACCTTTGTGTTAATTTTTCCATTTTCCTGGTATCTTAATGTTTTCTATTATTTTTCTATTTATCCTAAGTTTATTTTCTTGTGTAATTTCATGATTATGGAGCATTTATAATTTTTTAAAATTATTTATTTAAATTATTCTATATTTTAAACTCTCAAAATTTTATAATTCGTTCATTGGCTTTTGGAGTATTACAAAAGAAGAGAGGTAAGATCAATCCAATGCATGATTTTCATTCTTTTCTCCTTCTTTCTGACGTTTTGGAATGGTAGCCATTGAAGGACTCTTACGTTCCATTATCATCACACCCGAAAAGAAGAGGAAGAATATCAAGGTATTGGAATTTGTCGTTAGGGTAAATAGAATAACAAGGAATCGAACTAGGAGGGTAAAATCTTCAACTTTCTTTTATGTTGATTTCTCATTGTTTTATGCTAGTACACATTTGTATTAGATTTTATTTTGATAAAAAAATAAAATAAATGAAAGGAACTCTTATATTGTTTATGATCATTAGATAAATATGTATAGGGATTTAGATTATTATCTGCATGTAAGTTATGTTACGTTTATTATTTGATTGTAGAAATATGCATTTCAATAAAGTTTTATCATGTAAAAACTATTAACAAAATTCTGCTTTTGCATTTAGATGATTTAATATATGCTTGAATAAGATTGACAAAAAGTCATGAATATTAGGGGAAAAACGTGATTTTTTTAGATTTAATAAAAAATAAAGTACAAAAAATAGTAGCATGATCGAAAATGTAGGAAAGATATTAAAGGAAAACAGTTGCTGAAATTTTTATTCAAACAACAGAACAAGAAAAAAATGATAAATTAGAATTTTTATTAAACATATACTTGTTAATGAAAAATAGTGTACAAAATCATGAAAATAGTAAATAGGAAAAATTGATAGAAAAAATTTACACAAATTAATTTTGAGGATTAAAATACACTGAAAAATAACTAAAATAATTTTTACAAAATTATTTGAGTAAAAGTAAGATTTTTTGCCTTAAAGTGAATTGAGAAAATAGAGTGAAAATAGTGAAAAAATTATATTTATTAGACTATTAGTAGAAAATTTACAGAAAATTAGAATTATGGGAATTTAATTAAAAAATGAAAAATAATTTTTACAAAAATTATTTGAATTAAAATTAAATTTTTAGATTAAAAATTGCCTAAGTGGTAAAATATAGTGAAATACTGAAAGAAATACATTTAACAAATTATTAATAGGAAAAAATCACAGAAAAATAGATTTCTGGAAATTTAGTTAATAATACATATATATTATATATATATATATATCTGTGTGTGTGTATTGATATATATATATGTACATTTTGAATTATTAAGTGATAAAATAGGAAAAATATAGCAAATAATATATAAAGTAATTAAAAATATTTTCAGAAAAATTAGTGACTTGAAATGATGTAAAAATCTGAGATTTAAATAGATGCTTAATGTAGAATAGTAAATAATAAATAAGATAAAATAAATTTAGTTAAAAGAAAATCAGAAAATAAAATATTTAGAAGGGGAAAAAAAATCA
This sequence comes from Tinospora cordifolia, assembly GCA_030144865.1. NCBI lineage: Eukaryota > Viridiplantae > Streptophyta > Magnoliopsida > Ranunculales > Menispermaceae > Tinospora > Tinospora cordifolia. The sequence goes on from JAJIYU010004539.1 coordinate 21,311, forward strand.
GAAATTAAGCTTGCTGAAAAAGTAAGTTTAAATATTGAGAAAATAAAATACCTTTTATTAAAAATATCAAGATACATAGAATAAGGATTCTATGTATCATTAACGGAAATAAACTTGATAATCATGCAACATATGCGTGATACCATTAAATTAAATCTCAAATTTTAGTTTAATAATAGAATGACCAAGATATTTCATCATGATATGGTTCGTGAATGAAAAATAATATTTTGGCTAAGTCCACAAATAACTGGAGACAACAGTATACAACATATTGAATATAAGAACGGTGAACACACTAAAAATAATGATAGTGCGTTATAAAAAAAATAAAGAGTGAAAAATAAATAATAAACATGAAAATATATTTCATGATGAAAAATGAACTTACTAAAAATATTCGTTGATCTGAATTAGGTCAACATATCAGATAGATCTAGAGCATGCAAAATCTCGAGGTAGTGAGACATTTGAACTGCTGAAGATGACTGTCGAGTTTTAAATTATTATTTCAATTTAAAGGAATTAAATATGTATGTATTTAATTGATGTGTGTGAATTATTCGGATGAATGCATGATATATGACATGAAATATTCTTGCTTATATTGTTACCCATATAGGATAAACGACTGAACATGATGTCACTATTTTGGAATGTATTGAAAATGATTTAGAAAGTTTACATCTTCCGTGCATTTTATGATATGAAATTCATTAAGGAAAAAATAATAAAGATTTTAAACACGTACCAGGGCAATGACTGGTCATTTGGTGTTATTGTGGGTGTCCCTAACCTAGATTTGGCTTCGGTCGTTTATTTGTTTCTCGAGATTGATACTACAGTCATGATGATGATAGTGGTAAGATGGGACTGAGAGTCACAGAAGACCTCATTCTTCAGTTAGGGTCTTGAATAGATAACTGACCTTTAGGTATTACTTCTAGATGATATCTTGGACCATAGGAGGACACCGAGGTGAATACTTTCGATTTCAACAACAACTCAAAACAACCTGGTGTTTGAAATGCTTAGTGATTGGAAGTGTGTGACATGTTTGTTTATTTAATTGATATAATGGTTTGAATGTTTGATTCGATTTGTTGGGCTCTTTAAGCTCACTCCACTCTTGGTATTTTAGGTGAATAGTAATAGGGAGCGGTCGGAGGCTTTTTTATAACTGAATTTTAGTTTCAGTAATTTTAATTTTATTGGACATAGTGGTCTTGTGGAGTCATGGTCAATTTTACTTTGAGAGTTGAAAAACAAGGGGCCATAAGGCCAGACAATATCTATTTTTATTGAAACATAAGAGATTTATTTCATTAAAGATTAGATTCACTAGTTGACCTTTTATGATTTCACGTTTAACTATTACTTGGTTATTTTACTTGTTGACCTTGTGTTTGTGCAAGATTACGAGGTAGGTACTAGAAAGTATAATAGTGATGCCTTTTGTCTTGAGTGACCCGATGTGTTATCTGTATATAATGAATAGATGGTTGATGAACCATTGTAGTTAAAGTTGTATTAATGAATTAAATTGCATTAATGATCAATGAGGATAATATCTCCTTAGAGATGGCCATTGGGAGGCGGGATGTAACATGTATGATTTGAAAATTATGTAGCATTTCCTATAAGATTAATCTTAAATGTAATCATAGAAAACAATATTTACTCTACTTAAAATTTTCGTAAATTTTTAACAATAATACATAATACGTGAATATAAAAGCAAATTTTGATGAATAAGTTTACATTTAAGTATGGTGAAGGCTACACGAGCTTTTGAAAAAAAACAAAAAACAAAAAATAATAGAGTTGTTGATTTAAATTTCCTAAGGTAGCATTCTCGACTTTTTTTTTGAAAATTATTATTCTCATTGGTATATATTTTAATTTAAGTTAATAATTATAAATGAGCAACTTGTAAAAAACTACCCCTAATGGAAGTGTGAACTTTGTGATCAATTCTCCTTGCTTGTTGATGATCGAGATTGGAGAAATAATAATGTTGTTACCATCAATTAACTACTTTCTCCACTTCCCTCAAACTTTGCAAGGGCATTCAAAACAAGATTTTACTCAATTACAGGAAAATCAAAAGCGGTACACATTATTGAAAGGTTGGTCATCGGTGCTGCAACCATATTTGGAGAATGGCATTTCATCAAGTGCAAACTAGAAACCTCAACTTTTAGCCCTTTAATCATCAGCACATTGCCAACACAACATTTAATCAAGAGTTGAGTTCTTACAAAAGCCATTTAGATATGAGGCCGTTTGATCTCATATGCAAAACTACCACAATGCATGCAATAGCCAGAGGATGAGCCTTAGGTGAAGTTTGACTATCGAAAATAGAGAAAAATGCAAATATTATCTTCATGTATCGATGAAGTAGTGTTGGTCTATTAACTATAACGACTTGGAGATTAAAAGAATAAAGGACCAGCCGAATTGTCTTTCCCAACATCATCAAAGTAAACGTGGCTACAAGCAATGGGTCCATGACCTCTAAGGCAAATTTGGCTATCTCATCAAGCAAGTAGAGTTATATTCGTGACAAAGATCTTGCACTATGTGGCTCAAGGTTGGGCACAAAATTTTTTCGTTGTAAAGCATCTAAAAAGGAAGTACTAGTAATCACATTCATCATTTTTCATTTTTTATTTTTTTGCTCCAAATAGAGTGCGGTATAAAGAAAATAAGGAAATTTGTGAATTCTCTTCTTGTTTTTCAAAAGAATTTATATTAGATGATGTATACCCCAAG
>JAJIYU010004540.1:0-24128 GCA_030144865.1 Tinospora cordifolia
ATTTATATATTCTAATTTCTCAAGTAATACACTTATTACTTAATACTTTTACCAAAAATCATGTATTACCATTTAATACACACATTGATTAATACCATTGCCAAAAAATTTTGTATTTCTGTATAATCATGTATTTCTGTATAATCATGTATTTCTCATTTATAATTCATTAATTTATACAAAAAAATACATATCGAACCCATCGACTAAATGTCCAAAAATACGGGTCGTTACACTTTCGTTCCTTCTGCTTATCACTGTTTTCATTTTGCTATTGTTGTTGTTCGATGTTTGCTTCGTTTGTATTTCTCATTATTGTTGCTTGTGAAATCGAAGAAGAAGAAGCTCTCATCACTACACTGAACTGTTTGTTGGTGGCGAAAGCGAGATGCATTTGGCAAAAAGCAGAGAGCCCTAGCTAGAGTAGACCACTCACCGGTCTAAAGAAGGATATCAGATGCATTGGTGGGTTGGACAGATTATGCCAAATAGGCCATTGTTCTCCTAACGCAAACCACTCACAATCTCACAGATGAAATGTCCATGAAATTATGATGAGCATGAGGTCAGTGTGCATTGTGAGCTGTGTTGACAATGCCCGTGTCCCTGCACTGGGCATGTACAACAACTTGTACAAGTGGCCAGGACTAGCGAGAGAGATCTAAAAAGAAAACCCTCTCTGGAATTGGTTAGTAGTGGTGGTCGAAATCAGGGGAGATTGGTGAGAACAGTTGTCAGAATCGATGAGAAAGATCTGAAAAGAAAAATCTCTCTGGGATCAGTGAGTAGTTGTGGTTGAAATCGAGGGAAATCGGTGAGAGGGAGACTCTTAAATAATTGACTTTTCTTTTTCTTTCGGTTATGTTGTGATTCTAGGTGGTGGCGTTTTTAATTTCTCGATTTTTCCATTATAGAATTTTCCTTCTTCCTAGTACGAGTAGGAGATTATTGACCGAAAACTCGCTTGCTGAGAGTCCATGGTGGTACAAGATCGTTCTCTATGTGCCATTTACAACTGCTAAGATGGGTTGCTCGATTGGCTGACAAACTCTAAAATAGGTGAAATAGCTACCCTTTTTCTTCTTTTGGCTTGGTAGTAATTTTATGGGTAATTCTAGGTTGCGTTGCTTTTGGTTTCTCGGTTGTTATAGTACAAACTGTTCGTTCTTCTTGGTAGGAGTAGGAGATTTACCAGTTGTTTTTAATACGTGGTTGTGTTAAAAGTGCATGTGGAAAATCTAGTGGTTCCTCAGCAAATAGCACAGGTGGTGGATAGCATTTCATTTAGACAGATGTATTTGCAGAACTACCAATGGTGTAGTAGACGAGCATGAATATCATGAGGTCGAGCAGGGATCGTGTAGACAAACATTCTCTGTTCAACAGCAGATGAGAATGGATAAGAGCAATAGATCTTGCAGATCTTAGCAGAGACGAAGAGTGAACAAGAAGAAGGGCGATGCAACTGGAGCTCCAACAGGAAATAGAGCATGGTCTCAGCAGTAACTACAGATCCAGATCCTTTGGATCTCCGGAATGCAAGAACGGTGGCAACCAGAAAATCTACTTGTTTTCCTCGCGATGATGAAGAACGAAGAAGAAAACATACTATATATTTTTCGGTATTTTTAAAAATAAGTAGCAATATATGACATACATGTGATTAATTAAAAAAATATACATATAATTATATTATTAAGTTAAAATATCTTATATTTTCTGTAATTTCCTCTTTATTATGTACACCCTAGTTACTAAAACTTTTGAATTTCTAATAATACCCATTGTGGAAGTGACAAAACTATTGTCATGTATAAAAAAAATGGTCCTCATTCTTTAATATTTTGCACCCCACCCACCCACCAAAATATTCCTTCTTCTCACTCAATGACAAATCTTAGATATTCTTTTAACAAGTGTGAAAATAATCTCATTACATGACTGTTTTAATTTGATTTTCATTTTCATATGTTTTTATGGTGTATCAAAATATGTAAAAAAAAAAAAATTAAGAAACTACATTCACTTCATTTTGAAGGTTAGCATAGTGGATTTTAGGTCGTTTTTCTCTCTATTTTTTAGCAAAATGGGTTGTAATTCAAATTGTGAGAATGATTTCAATGAGAAAGAGGTACATCTTTTTCGTGTTTCTCTGTCACCATTTCATTTAATATGATTTGAGCATTCGACCTTTCGGTCAGCCTTGTGTGACCGAGCCTTCCATGTACCTCTCGATTCCATTCAACCGAGACTAATAATATGAGTCTCAACCTTGTATATAAGGCCAAATGAGATGAAAATCGTACAAATTACACTCAAACTCGAAACCACATTCTTGCATCAATTCAACACAAAAAATCTCGTGCATTTCAACTCTACAATCAATTAAAACCAAACAAAAATGTAAAAAACATGCCTAATAATGGATTTGAACAAAGAGATTCACTACAAATGACACTCCCTTTCCTCTCTTTCAACAAAGGCATAAATCAGCCAATTACACACCACTCAAACTTAAGAATGATGCATTCAAGTGTTTAAATTTTTTTTGCTAAATGTATGTTTTAGTAATAAAATTAAATTTGTAACATAAAGTGTACAATCATTAGCTTTAGAATCTGAAGTTCATGGCCAAATGTATATTTTCATAGCTAAAAAATTTGTAGTTAATTCTCTCATTTGGTGTACTGAGATATGGTATGTATTGTTGGTACCACTACAAAACACAAATAAAATAAAAGTCACACATAAGAAATACTATTGAATATTGCTAAGTATGAAGCTATTGGAAGTAATGTCTCTAATAAGAGCAGTTTCCATAATGAATATCAGTAAAAATAACTATAGATGACTTATTGAACTTTCAAGCTTACCTTAATTTTTTACATGCAAGCGTACCCAAGGAAAAGTTACACGTTCATGATGTAGTAAGTACGGGTTAATAAATAATTTGGGTAGCAAGGTGGTGCAATATAAAATTTTTAAGATTTTATTATTTAAATGGGTTTTAGCAGTTTTAAATATAGATCATGGTTATTTCATGATGTTCAAATGAAGATTTTGTAGTTCATTTTTATTTATATGCCTTGGACTTGTAACGACCCGTATTTGTGAATATGTGTTTCCATATATTTTTCTAAAAATTTTAATGGAAATACATGAATTATTCTTAATTTTTTTAAATTTTGAATTTCTTATTGAAGAAAAAATGAGAATAATGGGAAAAAATGCAAATTTAAGGAGAAAATATGTAGAATCATAAGAAAAATGCGATTTCTTGAGAGAAATAATTTTTGAAATTAATTATTGAATTTTTAAAATAATTATAGAATTTTTAGAGAAATTAATAAAATTTTTGGGAGAAAATGTAATTTTTGATGGGTTATTCAATTTTTTGGAAAAATAATTGTATAAATAACGAAAGTAGTGTATGATTGGAGATTTTGATAAGAAATGAAGATTAAATGATTTTTGATAATTTTAGAAAAAAAAATCCAAAATTCTGATATATATGTCCATATACAAAAAAAAAAAAAAAAAGAATAATACAAGATGAAATTGGGCCACCTAGGCAGCCCAAGCACATGGGCCTGGATTGCCCAGGCCCATGTGGGTCAGGCTGGGCTGTGCGCCCAGCCCGCCATTCCCTTTCCCCTCTTTTTGCTTCTTTTCCCTCTCCTTTCTTCCTTCCCTTCCTCATTTCCAGCTGAAATCCTAGAAAACCAGTAAGGAAAAAAACCAGTTTTTGCATGGGTTTTGCCTATTGTTTTGATCATCAATACACTCCTCCAACAGCTCCCAATGTTGCCTGGAGCATTAAGCCATGAGCCAAGGCATTATCAGCTAGATATACTGCAAAAAATCTCATCCAAACCAGCCACAAGAGATCTTTGATCTGGTTTTTCTGCATTTTTGGCTTGCAAACCCACCACCTTCAAACTTCAATATCTCTCTCATCCAAAGTCCGTTTTGGACGTTCTTATAGTCGTTGGAAAGCTCTCAATACCCTCTTCAAGGAGGTGTAAGTATTTAATCAAAAACATAGGCCATTTGAGGTAGAAACGGTTGTGAAAGTTGTTGTTGTCACTGCAAAAACCCAAAAATGTGTGTTGTCCGAGTTTTGCAAGACTAATTTCTCAGTCATCCGAAGTCCAATGTTAAGGTACTATAGCTCATTTTAAAGCTTATAATGTCTACTTCAACTTTTATTCTACGAGAAACACCAACTGACTTCTTAAAATATGTCGAAAATGGCGTCAAAGAGAGGCTGTATGTGACTGCAAAACCCAGAAAAATTAGACAAACTATGTTTTGGCCGAGTTTGCGAGGCAGTTTCGTGGGTTATTCGAACTCCGATCTTGAGGTATTATGGTCTCATTTTAAAGCTTGTTATGTCTACTTTATTTTCTATTTTATGAAGAATAAGAAATCAGCACTCAGAGCATGTCAAAACGATGACGAACTAAGCTACCGGATATGCATGATTTGATACTTAGAAAATTTTTGGAAAATCTGTCATGATACCATTATTTTGTGCTTGCTGTTATGAATTTTGAAAAATACTTAAACATGTCCGATTTGCTTGCAATTTGGATGACACGTTCATGAAACAACTAGGAATGTTGTGTAAAAATTTGGTCTCAAATATATAAGTCTAAGGGGGTCAAATAAGTGGCCTTTTGACTGTTTGTGATATGCAATCTGGGAAACCAAAATTTCCTGATATCACCCTTGGAAAACATACTAAACGGGATCCAAAATTCATGAAATAAAATTTTGGTGACAGCTTAAGAAGTGTGGATCATAACTGGAAAATATTGCACAAATCTGATATACGGATTGACAGCAGAAAAATTGTGAGTCCTACTGCGCAGTTAGAACAAATAGGACCAGATTTGAGCATCTCTATGATTCCACTCAAAAACCATAGTAAATGAGATCAGAAAAATTGAAACCAAAATTCTAGGGAACATTTGAATGATATAGATCAAATCTGAAAATTTTCACACAAATCCAACAGTTGGATTGATCACACGAAATTAAGAAACTTCACTCTATAGATAGGAAGAAAAATCCAAAATTTGGGGCTCCTATTATTTCAGTTGGAAAATGTATCAAATGAATCCAAAAATAGAAACATAAAATCCTGTTGAATATTTGAAGGGCCTGAATCAAATCTGAAAAGTTTCACATAAATCCAACAGTTGGATTGATCGCAAGAAAATTGACAAATTTGCTATGCAAATTAAATTAAAAGGCTTAGAATCACTAAGTGTTGAAAATTGAGAATTTTGACCCAATTGACTTGATTTTGACCAAATTGACCCAAATTGACCAATTTTGACTAGGTTGACCGAGTTTGACCTAGTTGACCAGGTTTGACCGATTGACCAGGTTTGACCGGTTGACTAGGTTTGACCGATTCGAATTCGAATTGACTGAGACCAATTAAGTAGTGTATCACGAGGAACTGAAATTGGGTCTAACATAACACAGATTTGAGCATAGATCGTGGAACTGGGCCGAGTGTCGAGGGAAAATCAGTGCGCGGGACCCGAGGTGAGTAGTTTAATTCAGTTGTTATCTTAATTGTATTATTGATTTAAAATATATGTAGTTGTACACTGATAGGGAGACCATAGGTTCGAGGTCCGAGTGCAGGGTCAGGGTACACGATGTGATTGGTTTAGGCTCGAGGTCCGAGCGTCGGGGTTAGAGCATATGATCAATGCGTCTAGCCTCAGATCCACTCGAGCACGGGCACTTGAGGACCGAGCGCAGGGTTAGGGTGTTCGATGAATGCGCCTAACCCTTGACCGGCTTGAGTGGCCAGTACGCCTGACTCATGACCCGCTCGAGCAATAATCATAGGGTTGTATTTGATGATTTGAACCCTAATCTTGATGTAATTTTGAGCTGCATGTATTTAAACTGTTTTTCTTCAAACTGTTGCACTGTTTATAACTATTTTTATAACATACCATGATTCTTGAGAAATTGTTTCACTGTTATTAATTATGCATACATGCATTATTTTTGGATACCGATTATGTAATATGCTAGTTTTACTACTCACTGAGCTACGTTGACTTTTAGGCTCACTACTCTACTAACATTTCAAGTTCCTCAGTGGCCGATAGAGGAAAAGGCGTGGTGATAGCCTAGTCCCGGAGTGGTCCTCTGTTTCTTTTTGTTTCTATTTGAGGTTGGTCACATTTTGTATGTTTGTAATGGTTTAATGGTCAAATTGTACTTTTGAGACATGATAATGTGTAATATTTTGTTGCTTCCGCACCTTATAATATGAATGTTTAAATTACTCTAATGTCATTTATCGTAGAAATTGGAATGTAAGGGCTTAATAGTGATTAGGCGAACTCGTCTCGATGAGTGACTTCATTGAGTCACTATGCTGGTCAGGTCGTCCTTCGGCTTAGGAAAGGGGTCCCGACAGGACTAGAATCATTACTTTAACTTGATAAGTAATTTGAGACACTAGCTCCACTTTAGATGGACAAGGGTGAAGGCTCTCATAACTTAATGTGAAAATATAGTTTCTTGCATAAAAGTTAAAAAGCCATTCATTTATCTAAAATAGTATGTCGGGCTAAAAAAATATACAAAGTCATTTAAAAAAAATACTATTAATTGTTGTGGTGATTTTAGGTTAAGGCAATTGGGCAAAGAACTCTCAATTCGATTTTTGCTTTTTTTTTTAAATAAAATTACTATATTTGTTATTATAATAGAAAGTAAAGTTAAAAATTAAGGTGGGACAGTAATCTTTATCAATGTTGTTGCCCAAAACCTATCTATTAAAGCTCATTGCCACAAACTATACTACATATGCATGGACAACGTTTTCTACCACATATGCAAAACCTTCTCAAGTCACATCAACCGGAAAGGCCACCTTAAGAACTTCAAAAGCTAGCAATTTTAAATATATTCAATTTATCAGTAACCGAGCTCATGAAATAGTTTTGATAAATGCTCCAATTAACAACAAAAATCTCACTACTAAATTACCTACGCAAAAAAAGAGTAAATATTGTATATATCAAAAATATATATGTATAACTAATAAAAACTAAATTTCATAAATATCATATATTTGTAAATATTATATACTATATGTACATTATATGAATACATAAGACATGCACTTATTTTTATAAAAGCATTAATTTTTATATGTTTAAATTTTAGTTATTTATTTATTTATTTATTGCATTTTCTCTCTTTTTATCCTTTCTCTACTTTTCTCTCTTACTTTCCTTGTTTTCTACACTCTTTTTTGTGTTTCTTCCCTATTTTTTTTTTAATCTTTCTTTCACTGTGCAAGGAAAGGGAAATAAGAGCCATGTCATCTCTTTGAAAGGATAGGGAAGGCAAAATTTGTCAAAGTAAAAAGCGTTCAATGTCAAAACGCTTGAAGGAATAGAGCACTTGAAAGAATAGAGATTTTGACTTAATCGGATAAAAAATCCATGTTTACTGCCAATAAGCCAAATTATGCAGTAGTTGACTTGTTGTTGCAATTACTAAGGAAGGAGAGAGAGAGAGAGAGAGAGAGAGAGAGAGAGAGAGTTGGAAGTTGGGGATCATAGCGTTCGCGAGAAATTGATTTTTTTGTGAATGTTTATTAAAATATGAGAAATACGAAAGATTTTAAATTTTGACAACTATCACTATGAGAAAACAATGAAATACCAATGGAAAATTTTGTAGCAAAATAAGACATTTCTGTTAGTATATGCTTCACCGACAAAATCAGTGACTGAAAAATTATGTTGCTAACACTCTCGTCTATAAGATTCATCAAAAAAGATATCATTAATTTAGTCTTGAAGGATCGCCAATTTACGGTCAAAAATAACGATCACCAAGTCGATACAGAGGCATTCTGTCGCTAATTCAAATGTTATCAACAGATCATCGACAAAAAATATAACTTGTTGCCCACTATTCATCGGCAATTCAGTGGTAGTGTTTAGATTTGTCGATGGATTACTGACTGCTCAATTAATTTTTTAAAAAATAAAATAATATTTGTGACAAAATGTCTTATTTTAGGGATGTATTTCTGTCATTGAATTCGTTGGAAAATTTTTTTAAAGAAAAGTTAACAAGATAGCTGGTAATCCGCTAGTAAATTAATAGTTATTTTTTAAAACCAAAATTTACATAAGAAAATTATACACAAAAAAGTACATACCAAAAACACCTATATCCACTCCAATCCTATATAAACTCATCTCCAGAGTTATCATCATCTTGACACTGACATCACTGTGGAGCATTGGGGGGGTCTACAGTAAAATCATCCTTGTTCACAGGCCTTGGTATTGGAGGCTATGCTGGTGCTAATGGAGGTACAAATTGCACCTTTGATTGCTCCACAAACTATATCATCATCTCCTGTAACTACTTGACTGGCGATCTTGGTACAAATGCCCCTCCAAATGTGTTTGTGCTTGCTCCTTCTTAGTAACGCCGCAAGTATACAATATCGCGATAGTAATAACTAATGAGACCGGATATCGTCCTCAAGGAATGAAATTTATTTTAATTATCTCAAATCACAATCTAATGTTAGCTTTCATTTTATCAAGGCTCTGGTTAAGGTTTGAATTGTTTGAATTTAAATAAAAACCTAAACTATCAAAAGCAATAAAAATGAAAACTATTTGGAAAAGTTGTCTAGAATAGTAAACTCTTGTATACACCCATCGATTTCTATTTCAGGTCATTATTTTCTTGCATTATGATTTATAGCACTAGCCATTAATTCTCTCTCCTGAGGTACCTCAATTCCTATTAGTCTCGTCCCCTAATACCCTCTTTTGAGACACATAGACAACCTCCTAATGTTGTATGAGCGGTAATCACGTGCAACCCCCTATATAGTTAACAACCTTCCGATTAATCAATCAATCTAGGTTTATATTATGATAGTCTAACTATTAAATCTCTCTTCCGAGTTAGTTTAATAGTTTGAAATCATAATGTTCATGGCCTATAAACATTAAACATTAAGCACACACAATATAAAATAATGCATCAAAATCAATTACTTGAATAAGAAATCTTAGGTTCATACATTAGAGATTTACATCCTAGACATTAAAAACTAACTAGTCGAAAATTGTATTAAATGCAACCAAGTCATCTTGGGAGCTCAATTCATCTATGACCTCAACAATTCAGGAATTGATGACTTCTATCCTCTTGCATTCATGCATATTGCTGGGGTAGTTCATAGCTTTGTAGAGGTTGAAAACCAAATTTTTTTTTTCATTTACTCTCAAGGTGAGCTCTCCCTTGTGTACATCTATCAGTGCATGACTTGTAGCTAGGAATGGTCTCCTAAGGATAAGCAAAATCTCACAATCTTCTTCCATGTCCAAAACTACAAAGTCAACTGGATGAATTTGTCCACCTTTACCAAGACATCTTCAATAATGCCCTTTGGATATGTCAAAGATCTATCTGCTAGCTGAAGAGTAACTGTGGTTGCTTTGATTTCTAACATGCCCAACCTTTGCACACTAATAAGGGCATGAGATTTATGCTAGCCCTTAGATCACAAAGTGTCTTCTCAAAGATTTCAGACCCAATGTTACATGTTATAGTGAAATTACCTGGATCTTTCAATTTCTAAGGAAGTTTCTTTTGAAGGATTGCCTACATTCTTTAGTGAGCTTCACGGTTTCAAAGTCTTCTAACTTTCTCTTTTTAGACATGATCTCCTTCTTAAATTTTGCATAGTTGGGCATTTGTTATAGAGCTTCTGCAAAGGGAAAATTGATATGAATCTTCTTGAACATTTCCAAAACTTTAGCAAATTGTTCATCCAACTTCTTCTTTTGAAACCTTTGAGGGAATGACAATGGTGGAGGTTCTAGAACTTTACCATCTTGAATGGTAATCCCTTTGGGTTTCCCTTGTGATTTGTGAGACACCTCAGGTTGTATAGCTGGTGGCCTTGGAACGTCCTTTTCATAACTATCAACGTTTTCAACTTCAACAAATAGACTAGCTGGATAGGGTGGGCTTGCTACCTCTTTCCCACTTCTAGTCATCACTACTTTGCAACTCTCCTTTGGATTTACTCGAGCATCACTTGGAAATGAGTTATGCTACTAATTTGACACTATTTGTGCCAACTGTCCTACTTGAGTTTCTAAGCTTTTAACTGTGGCATTCATGTTTTCAATTTGAATTTCCATGCGAGAAACTCTACTATCATTCTTGTCTACCCTCCCTGTTAACTCCTTAAAGAAGCTTGAGTGCATGTTCATCATTTCATCAAGCTTGTCTTCTAAGGATGACTTTTTATCTTGTAAGGGTTGTTGTGGCACAAATCTGGGTGGAAGTTGAACATTTCTATTGTTTGAATATGAGAAGTTCTCATAATTTCTAACTCTCGGATGATAGTACTTTGGAACATTGTATCCCTCGGATGGGCCTTAATAACCATTGAATCTGTTCATGGCATTCAGTTGCTCAATAGACGCCTCTCCAAAATAAGATGCTTTGTTGGCTACGACAATTGACTTAACATGTTGAGTTTGCTGATTCTGGTATTTCTCATTGTCATTCTTCTCTTCTACCAGGTTCAATCTATGAGTCATAACAACAATTTGAGCATGCAAAACATTAATTTCATCAACTTCATGATTCTTCACTCTCTTGGCTGTTCCTCTTTTTATACCATGGCCATATGTGTTTGCCGCTATGTCTTCAATGAGTTGGGTGGCATCAATGGTGGACTTTCCCATCAATGAACCTCCGGCTGCAGAGTCTACCAAAGCTCCAGTCAGCGGTGTGAGTCCACTATATAACATATGAATTTGAAGCCAAGGAAGATATTTGTGCTATGGGCATCGCCTCAATAAGTTCTTGAACCTTTCCAAAGCTTCATACAGGGATTCAAACTTAGATTGCTTAAAAGAACTGATTTCACCCCGCAATTGATGTACTTTAGTGGGTGTGAAATATTTTTAAAGGAATTTATGTCCCATTTCCTCCCATGTTGTGATACGTCCTGGAAGCAATGTTTGCAACCAACCCTTAGCCTTATCCCTTAAATAAAAAGGGAAAAACCTTAGCCTTAGCTGCTCTTCGGTCACCACGTTCATCTTAACTATTTCACAGATCTTCATGAATGAATTGAGGTGAGCCATAGGATCTTCTATTGCTGAACCTCCAAACTGTTGTTGTTGCACTATTGTAATCAGGGAGGGTTTCAGCTCAAAGTTGTTTGCATTTATCAGTGTCCTAGCTATGCCAGAGTAATTATTGTTCAAGACTAGTTTGAAGAAATCCCTTAAGGGTGCTTCTCTATGTTGTGCTTCTCTATTGTTTCCCGCACTGGAAGTTCTACTATCAGCCATAGTTGCTACTCGCCCTTGGGCTTCCAATCAAATCTGATTTATGGTTTTGAACAAATCTAGATTGTATGGTTCACAAGGACGTTTACTCATGCAATCCTGAAACACAGAAAGCAAACACAAGATCAAGTGTATTCAATGAATTTGGATGGAATAGGAAAGCAATCAATTAAAAGTAAAAATAAAAATAAAATTGCCTTAATTAAAATTAAACTAAGTTCAACTGGTTCTGAAATAATTACATCGTTCCTCGGCAACGGTGCCAAAAACCTGTTGGTAACCCACAAGTATACGAGATCGCAATAGTAATAACTGGTGAAACCAGATATCGTCCTCAGGGATGAAATTTAACTTAATTATCTCAAATCCCAATCTAATGTTAGCTTTCATTTTATCAAGGCTCTAGTTAGGGTTTGAATTGTTTGAATTTAAATAAAAACTTAAACTATCAAAAGCAATAAAAATCCGTTTTGAAAATTATTTCGAAAAGTTGTCTGGGATAGTAAACTCTTGTGTATACCTTCGATTTCTATTTCAAATCATTAACTTCCTGCATTATGAGTCATAGCACTCGCCATTAAAGCCCTCTCTCAAGGTACCTCAATTTCTATTAGTCTCGCTCCCTAATACCCTCTTCCGAGGTGCATAGTGAACAGTCTAATGTTGTATGAGCGGTAATCACGTGCAACCCCCTAAACAGTTAACAACCTTCTGGTCAATCAACTAATCTAGGTCTATATTATGATAGTCTAACCGTGGAATCTCTCTTCCGAGTTAGTTTAATAGTTTGAAATCATAATGTTCATGGCCAGTAAACATTAAGCATTAAGCACACGCAATATAAAACAATGCATCAAAATCAATTACTTGAATAAGAAATCTCATGTTCATACATTAGAGATTTACATCCTAGACATTAAAAACTAACTAGCTTGAAATTGTATTAAATGCAAACATCAAAGAGAAAATGAATAAAAATGAACATATTCAAAGTTTGACCCCTAAATCTTCAATCCCTTCTTAGTCTTTTAATTTTTCTCCTTTTGAGCCGTTAAAATCAGGAATTTCCAAATTAGGTATCCTTAGACTCTAATCTCCTTTTCTATTTATGGGCCCACACTAAAAAAAACCCCTAAAAATATAAAAAAAAACCCAATAATTAATCGTGTTACCGCAGTAAGCATCGTCCCTAAGTGAAGACACGGATTTTCGCCATTCTATGGACCGCAGTAAACATTTCTGGCATTCTAATCACGTTCTGGTTACCACGGTCACTGGACCACTGACCGCAGTAACCAGTGTGTTGCGTTTTTTTTCTTTTTCTTTTTTCAGCTACCTCAGTCATTGGTTCTCCTACCGCAGTAATTGGTTATTTTCCTTTGATTTTCATTTTTCTTTACCTCTGTATGTTGTAATTCTCTCTTGGCTTTATTCTAAACCTGCACCACAATAAAAATCCTTCCCCAGACATCATTTTCTCATAGAAATGTTGTAAACCATAAAAACAATGTTGAAATGTAATGAAATATGTAATTCCTATTATGAATGCTTATGCCACTAATTATGCACAAATATGTTTAATTCTCCCCTAAACTTCTATAAAATGCAATAAACAACCTATACGGGTGCCAATCTATTATGCAACTAACACTCCTACACCTCCTCCAGTTGCTCATGTACCCTCCTCATAACCTCCCTAACAGTCTCATTCGTCATAGGTATAGAGCTAGAGATGTGTTGGTTCTAAGATCCCTAAAGAAGACCTACCCCTGCATGTCGATGTTGTAGACTCGCCTCATTTGATGCCCATCAACAACCTCATAATATAGCTAACTCTCGTACGCAAGAGTTGACTCTAAAGTGTCTAGCTATGGTTGGGACATCAGCTCATGCAAAAAATTCTTATTTTCTGTCAAAACAAGTTTAAACCAATAATCACATACTTTTTAATAAAAAAAAACGTTAGGTATAATAAGAAATTATATCAAAAAAATCAGTATACTTACATTAATCAAGATAGATCTCTCATCAATGAAAGTTTGCGCGCCATGCTTCTTGGTGTGAGTGTGTATGAACATTCACTAGCATTAAGAGGATGGTCCAACTCCCTCAATTGTAAATTCAAATAAAAAATATTAAATGTTAAAACATTAATATAAAAGCTGAGACACAATATAAAATAAGAATGGTGCACTAACCAATTGTCTAGTATGCTAATGGTAGGATGTGAGCCACCTATGTGTCGCGACTCGCGATGGACCAAATCCTAGCACACCTTTCTCTATCCTCCTATTATTGCTGCACTGCTAGAACCTATGTGCAAACTCAAGAGAGGCCCAATAGTGATGTCATCTAGTCCACATGCCACTTAGGATCCATGGAGGTTGTCGCCTGCCTCTGATGTTGTGGGCCATGTCTTTATACCTCATCATTACCATCTTCTCAAAGGAAATACACATGAAGCTATTGATTTTCTTACTCCACTAGGACTTTGCAAAATAGAAAAAAAAATTAAAATTAAAATGTTAGAAGACACATTCAAATGTAAAAAAATTAAAATTTATTGAAACAAAATTTATGATTTATAATTAAAATGTTACATAAAAATCCCTTTAGTAGAAGTCTCTAGTCCTCTATGATAGTCGTTTTTAAGATTAGTTGTCGTCAATATCTGCCCTCTCCTTAAAGATCTCCCAAAGTCTAAGGGAGCATCTATTAGAAGGGGTGCAATCTAATATATAGAAATAAAAAGAATACATAAATTATAATAAACAGATGTAAAATTAATAGTACAAAAGATAATTTTTTTTATTTCATTTAAACCATCTCAGTAATGTTGGGTCTATTCGAATCAAACACCAATGATTGTATGTCATCATTAGCAACCTATGATGATGGCAAAGGTTGTTGTGGAGTAGTCAACTCTTAGTCATCATCAGCATGATTAGTGACAATGATGACAATGTGGTTGCACCTAAGGTAGATGGTATATTTATCGATGTAGAGCTGGTAGAGGGGCGTTCCCGTGTGCATCCACATTTCCTACGTTCATCAATACTCTCCCTCCCTCCTCTCCATGCCCAACTAATACCTTTAACTATTTATAACTAAGTGTAAATAAATAAATATAATTACATTGCATACTATATGCTAACTTAAAATTTACACACGAAAATGACAACTACCAAAAATATTTATTATTCTCTTGCATTTTGGTATATAACAAGTTATAAATATAATAAAGACAACATATTTTTCATTTTACAAAAAAAAAATTCATTCATTCTCTTTCACTTCTTCTTCAAACTAGAATTTGTTGACATTACTTCTTCTTCAACTTCAACATGAACATCATCAAAAGCAATGAAACAACCATTTGGTTCAACTAATAATTTGACACTTTTAGCTACTATAAAATATTGATCATAGATCATGTCCTCTTGAAAAAGGTTCTCTCATGATCTGGTTAATGACACGCCAATTCTTTAACTTCAATAATTGATCTTGCTTTTACTTTACATAATGCCCACCAATTAGTCCTTTCCCTTTTCAAGGTCAAGTCAGGAATGCAATAAACTTGACATGCTTGTGTTGCCAAGATAAATGGTTCATACTTGTTGAATCATCTTTAATAATTTACGTCAAAACGTTTGTATTCCTTACAAACTCATATTTGTAAATTTAGCGTTGGGTCAATCACTTTATTCAATTTACCATAATAATCATAAGCATTTTTAGCATAATGTGAACTCTTTAATGCTTAATCTATTGTTCATTATCGTGCTATTAGAACTATATGTTTTTAGTGTGAAATTTGTAGACCCATTCCTTGTGGATTTAAGGTCAAGGTCATTATGAATCATTATGAATCATTAGAACATATTCAAACTATTTTGTGAATGGTCAAAATTTGGTTGAATATGATCTAATGATTCATAATGACCTTGACCTTAAATCCACAATGAATGGGTCTACAATACCATTAGATGGATCATGAGCGTATATCAATTTAAGAATAAACATTAATATTTTTTATTATCAACAATTATGGGTTTTTTAAAAAGAAATTAAGCTTATAGTTTGAATACTTACATGCAAATAGAACCAATTTGCAAATTTTTTTTTCAACAAATGATCGATTGCTTGGTTAGACATGTTAGGAGTGATGCTTCATATCTCGTCGATAAAAATTGTACAAGACAACAATTATTCATGAATATTTACGTTTTGAATATAAAATGTTGTAATCATTAATTAATTAAAATCCTTATTGTATGTATGGTAGTAATACTTCATTGCAATTAAAAAGGACATTTCACTAAGCAACATTATATTCTTCGAATGTTAATATTTTTCTTTTAGGGCGACTAAACGATCAACCTAAACATGTAAAAACACATAAATTTCCATCAATATCTTACCTTATCCCCACTCCATCATTATCTTTGTGATGAGCTATCCAATGACATGTGCCATAAAATAGTATGAACAAGATGATGTTGCTTCTTTAACAACATATGTATTGGATATTGAACTTTCAATTCTCAACTTATTCTTAACATTATGTTTCAAATGTCACAACAATTTACAACAAACATGCATCGTTGATTTATGAAAATATTCATTTAAGTCAAAAGGTAAGTAATTGTTTTTACCTCTTAGACAGATACATCCATTGATGTTGTACACGCCCGCTAATCTTATTTCATACGCAAGAAGTACCAAAAGACATTCCATAGAATCAAAAAAGTTAGGAAGAAAGATGCACGCCAATTTGCACAAGTTTCAAGGTATTTTTTTGTCAAGTTTTGCATGTCTTCGGTTGTTATTAATTCTTTAAAAAACAAGCTAAGCTCCATAAGTGCTTTCTACAAGTGAAATGATAACAATTCTACAAATGCAACAATCACTACACAAAAACATGACAATTATGACTTTTTATGCCAATCAACTTTAATTTATGAAGATCTGTCCACTAAGCCATATTGGAGACGTGACCATTCGAAAATACAAATTCTTAAGCCAATCACATAAAACTTATTTCTTACTCTTAACCAACACATAACAAGTCTTTGCATGTAAATTAGTTAATGGATTATAGTACAATTGAGTACATCTACAATCTTCATTTAAGTTCTCCGTTGAATAGGCATTGTCTTTAGTCATCCTGGCAACATGCATTATTGTGTGAAATATATTATCAAAGAACTCTTTTTCAATTTGCATGACATCCAAATCATGCCTAATGAGATTAGTTTTCTAGTAAGGCAACTCTTGGAATATACTTATCTATTTCCGTTTGAATTCTTATGGCACTCAATTGTTTGCATAATCAAAGCCAAGTTTCGTAACTTTCATAAGCCCACTTATTTTATTTCATCAAAATTTCCATATCCTAATTTTATAGGTGATGGCCCTTCAATTATCACTTAGTTCTTTTTTAATGCACTTTCATTTCATCTTAACAAGTCATTACCTGCCAAAAATCTTTAATGGCAATCAAACAACAATGGCTTATCAACATTCACAAGGTGAAAAAAAATTGGTACACTTCATGCAATAAGAACATGTTTTTCGTGTGTGTTCCATCCAAATAGCATCTTATAAGTTGAAAATTCACTAACAATCCACAACAAGGTTGCATGCATTAGCAAGTTTTTTTTCTTTGAGTCTTCGTAAGTCAACATTCCATCATACCATAAATGTTCTAATTCTACAATCAAAGGCTAAAGAAAAACATCTATCTAGTTCTTAGGATTGTTTGGTCAAAAAATAATGGCTGTAAAAAAATGTGAACTCTTTCTTCATGCCAATCCATGCAGACAAATTAAAAGAAGTAATAGTGACTGGCCAAGAAGAGTACTGCTACCCAAACTGTCTAAACGATTGAAATTCACTGTACAAAGACCCAAATGAACATTTCTCACTTGAATAGAGAAGTCAAAGTTAACTCAATTAAATGTTTTCGATTTTCAACATCAAAACGATGTTGCGTCACATTGTCTTTTCAAAAATGCTCAGCATGTCGTCTCATGTGCTATGTAGTTGTCATACGTGCATACAATCACTAAAACATAAGAGCAAATGGGAGGTAATACATTTGCTTATAAGTAATGTCTTTTAATCTCCTAGCACCACCTTTCTTATGTGACATATATCTTGGATGAGACAAAACTTACAACTTTTCAACCATGAAACATAGCCCTAGTATATCATGCAATTGTCCTTGCAACAATTTATTTTCTCAATGGCAAGCCTAACCCTCACATCAACCTTTTATTTGTTAAAAAATTATCTACCAAAGTATTATTATTGGGCAATGAGTCCTTCCAATATAAAGTATATCATTGTAGCATTATTCACAAAAATGGTTTTCAAACTTTATGTTTAGTAAACTCGACATCGCAAATAATGTAGTCATCTTTTCACAAACCCAACCATAACTCCTTGCTTGCAGTAGATGACATATCATATAACTTTTTAGAGTCTGGATTAATTGTATCATTGGTTTCATTGTCGACAAAACTAAGGCCTGCAACATCATAAACCATTGTATGGTATGCAATAGGATTTTCTATTAGACCAGGTTCATTTTCAATATTATCAATAGAGGATTGTGGTGTATCAATATTATTTTCCTCTTCGTTTTCTTTTCAATGCAAATATCATCTATAATATCTAGATACGAACCTGTATCGTGCTAGATGAAATCTAATAGTATTAGTATAATGAAAAACACAATCCCAATACTTCCTATGATCACACGAACATCCAATCTTATCTCCATTTAAAAAGGTATTTTGATTCATTGCAAAGTTGATAAATTCAATGCACTTTTATAGAAATTTCCATCGAATAAGACCATCCTTAAGTCGATTGTACATCTAGTTTTTGTTCATGTTATATCTTGTGCAAAACATCTTATTGTAATCTATGCATTTCTCACCCTAACCAATTGTACACTTCAAAAATTTAAAGGATTCATTAGTTGTTGTACATTGATTTCCTATTGCTCCATTTCTAATAGGTTTAAACCTAACCCATTTAGAATCCAATGCTACATACAAATCATTCTAAAAAAATCATAACTGTATTTACGTAAAAAATTTGACAACATTTTCCCTTAGCTCTACACATAGATAAAGGAATCAAAAAGCCTCATTAATCAATTTGCACCAAAAGAACATTAGGAAAGACTATGTATGAAACATTTCAACAATTAAATATAGAAATGAATTGTACCACATGATTATATAGCTACTAGATTTTCGAAATTGCCCACTTTGGACAATTCGGTGTCACTTCATTATTATAATGGAAATGACACTAAACATGAATCTAAGAGTATTTATTTATGTATTTTTGTCAAGTCTTCATTCTCATTATATAATGAGAATGATCCCAAATCAAAATCTAAGGGTAATTGTTTATTTCTTTATCAATGTGTTGGGGCCCCTTTGTAACACCCCAACCCCCGTATCTTAAAGCATTGGACATGACCACCATTCTCTTGACAATAGACTTAACCAACTCGCGGGTTGGGCCAGTGTTACTTTACAAGTGACACACACTTGTTCTTCTCTTTTTCAATATCTTGTGCCTTTGTATAAAAATTCAAGAATACAAAATTTTTGCTTTAATAAAATCAAGGCAAATTAAAAGAGATAAAGAAATTCAAACTATTTTATTCATAATAGAAAAAATTGTAAGTACTAAACTTTTCAAAAAAAAACTAATTATTACAATAAAAAACTTCAAAATCCTTTTTAGTAGAAAAGATTTAAACTTTGGGCAACATGCCCCTAAAAATTCTAAAAATAATAAGGTAGAAACTTTCTAAAACTATCCATGTTCAATTGCTTCATAGGTTTCACGTTCCTAAAAAAATAAGAAAGGAAGGAGTGAACACATAGCCCAGTGGATCCTTTTTGAATAACCATCTTTCATATTCAAACTTATACACAATCAAAATTCAAACACTTGCAATCATTAGGTGTTTCAAACAACAATTTGTTCAAGTCGAGTCTCGGACCAAAAGGGCCTTTAATCCCTTGATGTTCTTAACTAAGTAAACAGGGCCCACTCGACATCAACCCGTTAATGGCACATGTCAGCATCAACCTGTTACACGTGGTGACTCACAAGGTACTGTGGTACACGACCCTTAAGTACTTAGGTCTAAAAACCATATGACCTAACTCATATGAAAAGGACATCCACAATGTCGTCTTGACCACTATGATGGTATGTGGTTATTATCACTATTGTCTCAGCTTAACTCTCATTTCATGATCTCATAAAATAAATTTTAGAATATGAAATCAAACTAAAATTCAGAATATACACAATCAATTCATGAAACACTCATAAAATATGCATCATACTTTAATTTAAAAGCCTAAGCATGATACTAACATGGCATAGATGATATAATTGCTTAAACATGAATTAAAACTGAAAAATTAAAATAAACTTTTAAAATTCTAAAACGAAATTTGAAAATCTTTGATTTTAGTGAAAAACATACAAACAATGAGTACGCCATAAATTTAAATAAGAATAGAAGGATGTTCCAAAAATCATTTTCACCTTGTGACGCTTTCTTCAGAAATTTCTGCAGCAATTCCTCCACATACTAGTGTCAATGAAGATAACCAAAATTAATTCTCCAATCCAAGAGAAAAACTTCTCACACACAAGAGAGAGGAAAGAAAGGTGAGAAGAGGTGCCAAGAAGAGGGCTTAGAGAAAATAAGAAGAAATTTTAACTCTTATTTTTGGAATGAGGGAAGTGCGAGCCTTGGGAGGTTTATATAGATTTTCAACGGGGAAAAAATAGAAAACTTTTGAGTTTTTCTTGTAGTAAAACACCTAAATTCTCTAGAATTTCGTATTTCCTAATTATAAGAGGAAAATAAGTATTTTTAGATTTTTTTTGGAATTTAAAATTTAATTTTTGGTATTTATCTCGATTTTTCGATAATTTTTGATGAATTTTTTGTCGTTTTTTCGCATTTCGTTCGGGCATTGGATTGTCCTCGAGACACGCACATGGATTATCTCCATCCATTCGATCTTCATTATCCTGTGCACTCGGGCGTTGGTGCGAATCATCTTGCAGTCGTTGGATCGTGAGATCGGATTCAATTCGATGGTTTGCAACCGTTGGATGCGTTTTGAGTTATATTTATATCATTTTTAGCCGAATTTCATGTTCTATTTTTAGATTTTTGCCAAACCTTAATCCAAATTAACTTTCTAATCTTGTTTTTATAAAAAATTACACATATCCTTGTATTTTTTGGCTACGATATCCCATGATATACATTATATTTATATATTTTCTTCCAAAAATCCATTAAATTGATTTTATTCCTTATTTGACTAAACTAGGACTTACCAAATTTTTTCATCCGTCAATTCCATATAATTCTCTAAATTAATTTTCAAATTTTATACGAATTTTCAAAATGTTACAACCTACCCTCCCTAAAAAAATTTCGTCCTCAAAATTTGTACATATTTAAGTATTTCTCGTGAACAAATGCGGGTACTTGGTCTTCATTTTGCTTTCGAGTTCCCACGTGGCTTCTTCTACCCCGTGATGTTTCCATAGTACTTTCACTAATGGGATATCCTTTGTTCTTAGATTCTATACCTTGTGGTCAAGGATTCTGATCGTTGTTTCTTCGTAGGTAGCATCATCTTTAATATTCACTTTCTCCCAGTAAATGATGTGAGAGGGGTCAGGTTCGTATTTCCTCAACATGGATACATAGAATACGTTATGTGCTGAAGTCATTCGGTTTGGTAGGTCCAACTCATAAGTGCATTCCCCGATTTTTTTGAGTATTTCAAAGGGTCTGACAAACCTTGGAGATAACTATCCTTTGAATTTGAACCTTTTGATACCCTTCTGAGGATTCATCCTAAGAAATACTTTATCCCTAGCTTGAAACTCTAATGGTCTTCTCCTTTTGTTAGTGTAGCTCTTTCGACGAATCTGTGCAGTAGTTAGTCTCTTTTGTATTAACTTGACTTGGTTGCTCATTTCTTCCACCATGTCTGGCCCAGTTAATACTTGATCTTCATGTTCAGCCCAACAGGTAGGTGCTATGCAGGGTCTTCCATAAAGAACCTCGAATGGAACCATTTTTATGCTTGCCTAATAACTGTTGTTATAGGCAAACTCCGCCAAGTGTAAGTACTTGCTCCAATTCCCATTGAAGTCTAAAACGCAAGACCTCAACATATCTTCCAAAATCTGGATAACTCTCTCAGACTGACCATCCGTTTGAGGGTGAAATGCCATACTCATGGTGAGTTTAGTACCCATTTCCTTCTGTAGACTCTGCAAAAACTGTGAAGTAAAGCGAGTATCTCTATCAAACACGATAGTCTTGCGCACACCATGAGGCCTGATTATTTCATTTACATAGATTTCTCCTAGCTTACTGACTTGGTCTGTGGATCTGATTGGCAAGAAGTGAGCCACTTTGGTGAGACGATCCACTATCACCTAAACGGTATCTTCTCCTTTTTGGTTTCTGCGTAAACCACTGACGAAATCCATGGCAATGTTATCCCACTTCCATTCAGGGATAGGGAGTGGTTGTAACATTTCAGAGGGTTTTTTGTGTTCCGCTTTCACTTGTTGACATGTTAAGCACTTAGAGACATGCTTAGCTACATCCCTCTTCATTCCTCTCCACCAGTAGATTTTCTTGAGGTTCTGGTACATCTTATCCCTACCTGGGTGCATGGTATACTTAGTCTGATGAGCTTCATCAAGTATAATTTGCTTGTTTTGTCCCTGCTGAGGTACACATATCTTCTCCCCGAGCCTTAGGATGTTTTCATCATCCATCCTGAAATCAGTATGCTTTCCTTGCGTGACTCCTTCAATTGGTTGAGCAAGCCACTTGTCTTGCCTCTGTTAATCCCTGATCTGATGTAATAGGTCTGGTTGGCAAGACATATTGTAAAGATAGGCTTCTTTCTAATTAAGGTTCACACCCAACCTAAAATCTTCAATCAACTGGTACATCTGGCCTTTCTCTTCCTCCTATTTGTTGAATTTCCTACTCAAGGCATCAACCACTACATTGACCTTCCCGGGATGGTAGTGTAGTTGAAAATCATAATCTTTCAAGAATTTCATCCATCTTCGTTGCCTGAGGATCAACTCCTTCTGGGTGTAAATCTACTTCAAGCTCTTGTGATTTGAAAACAGATCAAATTTCTTACCATAAAGGTAGTATCTCCAAATCTTTATGACAAACGCAATAGCTGCTAATTCTAGGTCGTGAGTAGGATAATTGTTCTCATGGACCTTCAGTTGTTGCGAAGCATAAGTGACTACTTGTCTTTCCTGCATCAACACTGCTCCAAGTCCACTCAACGAAGCATTAGTATAGAGTGTGTAAGTAACACCAGGAGTTGGGGTGACTAGAACAGGAGCCGTAGTCAATCTTGTCTTCAATTCTTGGAATGAACGTTTACATTTCTCATCCCACTGGAACTTAACTCCTTTTCTGGTCAACTTAGTCATAAGTTCTGCCAACTTGGAAAAGTCTTTCATGAACCTTCTGTAGTAGCCTGCCAAGCCCAAGAAACTTCTGATTTCTGTTACTGTCTTGGGTTGTTTCCAGTTCATGATGACTTCTACCTTTCTTGGGTCTACAACAATACCTTTTGTTGACACAACGTGGCCTAGGAAATTGATAGTTTCCATCTATAACTCACACTTGTTGAACTTGACATATAATTGATGCCTTCTGAGTGTCTCCAACACTATCTGCAAGTGTTCTAAGTGTTCAGCCTCTGACTTGAAATAGATTAGGATGTCATCTACGAATACCATCACAAACTAGTCAAGATACTGTCTAAACACTCGGTTCATCAAATCCATGAAGGCCGCCGAGGCATTGGTCAAACCAAAGGGCATCCCGGTGAACTCAAAGTGTCCATATCTTATTTTAAAGGTCGTCTTGTGAATGTTAGACTCTCGAATCCTCAGCTAAAGGTATCTTGACCTATGATCAATTTTAGAGAAATGAGTGGCTCCTCATAATTGGTCAAATATGTTGTCAATCCTTGGTAAAGGATATTTATTCTTTACTGTAGCTTGATTCAACTTTCGGTAGTCGACATACAGTCGCAAGAAACCATCCTTCTTTTTCACGAATAGTACTGAGGCTCCCCAAGGTCATTCACTCAGCCTAATGAAACCTTTCTCCCTGAGCTCATCTAGTTGAGTTTTCAACTCAATTAGTTCTACTGGCGCCATTCTATAAGGAGGTATGGCTATAGGGTTGGTTCCAGGGTGAAGTTCAATCTTGAACTCTAACTCTCTAGCTAGTGGTAGTCCGGGTAAGTTATTTGGGAACACATCCTCATACTCACTGACTGTAGCTAGGTCGTGAATATTCTTTAAGTCAGTAGGTTCTTCTTCAGAGAGTTCCTCAAACTCATCCGTCTGCTTCAAACAATTCAACAAGGCTAGGATTGGACTCCTTGGTAGTCTCCGCATATCCCCATTAATTTTAAAGATCTCCCCAGAAGGTAATGTTATGGTTACCTGTCTCTTAGGACAATCTATCTTGGCCCGGTACTGGTCTAGCCAATCCATCCCCAAGATTACATCATAGCCATAGAAAGGTAGGGTATATAGGTTGACTGTTAAAAGTTTATCCCCAAACCTAAGGTCGCAACTACACATCTTTTTTGAAGT
>JAJIYU010004541.1:0-24279 GCA_030144865.1 Tinospora cordifolia
TTCAATCAATCATCTTCAAAACATCATCACACATGCAAGATTTATTCAAATTAAAATAAAGAAGTAAAGGTTAGAAGTCACTTCCACCTTAAATGCGTCCCTTCTGCGCATTTCTGAAATCTGGCAGAGTTCCGTTGCTTCAAGTCTTTCAAACACTCAAGAACTCATAAGAACAATCAAGAACACTCAAGAACACTCAAGATCACTCAAGAATAGTTCAAGATCACTCAAGAACTAAGGAAAATGCCAAGAAGAAGACTAGAAGGATTCAAGAGGGACTAGTATGCTCTTGAATTGAGATGAATGAAATTGTGAGCATGGGGGTCCTTTATATAGGCTTCAAACTAGTGTAAAATGGCAAGTTTTTTGGTGGAAACTTGCAAAAATTTAAATTTTCGTGCCCCCCAAGCATAGGAAATTGGAAGGAAATTTTTTTGGAAATTTAGAAACCAATTTTCGGATTTTTTTCGAATTTTTCCTGATTTTTTTCGTGATTTTTAATCGGATTTTACGTTTATTTATCGGAGCAGCTAATCAGAACCGTAAGATCGTTCTCGAATCGCGCATCAGATCACGGTTAAGGTTTTTTGGATCTTCTGTGGATCGTTGGATGATTCTCGATCGCGTCAAATGCAAGGGATTTGATCTGGACCGATAGATCTCCTCGAACGCAGCACTATCATCAAGTGATCTAAGATCCTCACCGTCGGATGAACATCGATCACAACACACATTCGCGATCATCAAATAAGATCCGTCCGATTGTCCTCGATCACAGCACGCGGATCTGGTTCGTGATTAACGAAAACCTTCTGGACCGTCCGATCTGGTTTGATCGATTATGCGCCGTTCGATCTTCCTCGATCGAAGCAGCCGTTCGCGATCTTCCCTGAGCGCCTCGATCTGGGCCGTTTGATGAACCTCGATCGACGTAGTAGATCATATATATCTCGAATTCGGATCGTCTGATAGTCCTCGAGTGACGCATGCTAAATTCTGGTTGTTCGATCTGGCGGATCTGTTGCATTCGGCCGTTAGTTAAGGCTTTGATCTTGACCGTGCGATTACAGATCCGACGGATGATGGATTTCTGGCCGTTGGATCGTGTTTCTAATTACAAAATCGCTTCCTAAGGTTTCTTTTATCCGAAAATTGCTAATTATCAACCAAATTTCACTTTCTAATTTTTGTAAACATTGATTTTTACTCAAATCCTGCTATTTTAAGAAGTTACTAATATTTTTCTCTTTTTAATTATTTAATATTGCATTTATTTGATATCTTTCTATTTCTTTAATATTTTCAATGCTAATAATTTGTATTTTCCATTTTCATGTATTTTTTATTTATTTTCTATTTCATTTTCAGATAATAATTTATAAATTACACACTATTATTTACATAATGTTTGATTTATTTTTAAATCATACATTTTATTTAATTATATGAATTTTTTTTCTATGTACATATTCTTATAATATGTAGTATTAACATTTATTATGCTAACACATACCTTATTCATTCACATATTAGCCGATATGTGTGCACACTTTATTTTTATTTATTTCTTAAGCAAATCCTTAAATTTTATAATTAATTCCACTAAATTGAAATTTTCATTTAATTATCCTAATTTTTATTATATCTCAAATGTAAATTATTTTTCAGGTACCAACCCACCATTTGCACCCAAAATTTCTTAAAATCTTTGAAATTAATTTATTCAACTTATTTTATTTATTTTAAATTATTTGACAAAATTCTGGAGTATTAGAAGTCCGTTCCTCTATTATTCCTCTGTTTGTTCCTTCTTGGTTCTTCTTCTTCAACGCAGCAGCAGCTGCAAAACCAGCAGGACTGGTCTTCTTCTTTTTCCCTGTTTCGGTCTTCTTCTTCCATGTTTCGGATGCCCAAAACAGAGATCTTCTCTCCTTCGTTCTTCCATCAACACCCACCACTACTTTGGTTATTCTTCAATTTGGTTCCTCTCATTATCCAGAGCTTTCCTTTTACCGACGAACAAGAGAACTTCTCGATTCTTCTTCTTCTTTCGAGCTTCTTCCTTCTTGCTCGTGATAGTTCTAACAAGCTCCAATTTTTTTTTTCTAGCTAAGCATGCTAATCATTTTAATTTATATAAAACCTTATTATAAGTTTATATTTATTATTCATTTAACCTTATTATAAATTTATAAAATTATATATATGTATATATTTTAATGTCTTTGATTTTGATTTATGACTCCCTTATTATAAGTTTACTTATGTTAATAATATCATTTCTTATTCACTTTAATTTTTCTATTATATGCATAATTATTAATTTTCAATCATCAATCTATTCCAGGTTCCCAGTTACTACTTTCACCAATCTATAAAATTTCCCACTCCTAAATTTCATCATTTCATTATTACATATTTTTTTTTCTAGCAAATTCAAGCCAATGTTAGATATACTTTTATTTCATTTTATACCTACTTGCAACGTGGCATGATCACAAAGTTCAGGGGTGTTACAAGGAGGGTACGCTAACATTGAAAGTAAATACGTTTTCATTGTTTGTTCTAGCTTTTATTTTGTTCAAAAAAAAATTATCTGCTATTTTATTATTGTCAGTGACAGCTGAACTCTCTATTTTTGTATGAGTATACATTAAAGTACAATTTGAAATGCACTTGGTGAAATAAGTTTGGGGAAGCTATGAAGAAAAGGTTGAGAGCATGAATGAAAAACGCAAGGGATTGAACAATAAAAAAGAGGGATCAAGTTGCATTGAGAAAATCAAACAAACTAGGTTGTTATTATTGCTATGAGTGTACACTTGAGTCAAAATTAAAATCTTATTACACTTGTACCTTTAGCCAGACCACATTACAACCTAAAGAAAAGATCGTTGATCCTAACTATAGTTTGAACTGAGTTGGAGATAGATAGAGGAGAGAATTGAGAGGGTCTATGTACTTAGGTACAAGAAAGAATTTCTATGAGTGGGATGGTGCTTGCAAATCACCTACAAAGTCTAGGATGATTGAGATACTGACAAATGAGAGGGTGAGGTTAAAAAAGAATGGCAGATGAGTTGAAAAACTAGACAACTTGAATGACCTTAGGGATGTGTTAATGAATCATACTGCAGGAATGAAAGATAAAGGTCACAATGATGAGTAAAAGAAAAGTGAATTTATTTTTATGGCAGGGGATAACACCTTAAATTAGAGTCATTGTTCAAGGACAAACAACAATCTAAGTTTGGGAGTATTTGTTAGTTGCACAATAAGTTAACATTAGTATAGGTGATTTACTTCATTTTATAGGAAATAAAAGGAAAATTAGACAAGGTTATGCATAATTAGTAGCATGAGCATGTAGATTAGGGGAATTACATGTTTCTTGCATTATAAGCCTTGTTTTCAAGATTTATAGCTTTTCCATGATAAAAATGATGTCTGGGGAAGGAATTTTAGTGTATTGTAGGTTCAGGGTGAAGCCAAAGGAAAATTGCATCACATAAAGGTAAAGAGAAGAGGAAATCATGAGGAAAGCATCAACTGACCGCGGTCGAATAACTGATGATCGAGGTAGCCGAAGGAAGATAGAACGAAATCATAATTCCCTGGTTACTGCGGTTGGTCATTTAGTGACCGCGGTAACCAAAACATGGGTTGTGGATAAAATCAATAGACCGCGGTGCACAGAACAAGGGAAATTTGAGTTTTCATTGAAGAACAATACTGACCGCGATCACACGATTAATTATTGGGTTTCTCATATTTTTAGGATTTTTTAGTGTGGGCCTATAAATAGGGGAGATTATTAGAGCTCATACATTCCTAATTTGGAAAAACTCAATTGTGACGGCTGAGAAAAAAAAGAGTTTCAAGAAGGGATTGAAGATTTCTATCAAGTTTTGAGTATGATTAACTTTATTCATAACTATTTGATGTTTTCAATTACTTTAATATCAAGCTAGTTAGTTTTCATTGTCTAGGATGTGAATGTCTACTATTTGAACTGTGATCTCTTGTTGAAGCTATTGATTTAAAAACACTATTCTATATTGTGTATGCTTAATGCTTGATGTTTATTGGCCATAAACATGACGAATTCAAGGCATTAGACTAACTTAGAAGAGAGGTTTGATGGTGGGTTGTCATAGTATAGACTTAGAATAGTTGATTGATTGGAAGGTTATTAACTTTTTTGAGGGGTTGCACAAGACTTTAGATTACATAACATTAGGTTGTTGATTAAGCACCTCGAGAGAGGGCATTATAAAACAACACTAATAGATATTGAAGCGCCTTGAGAGAGGGTTTCAGTTACAGGTGCTAGAACTCATACTGTAGATAGTTAATGATCTAAAATGAGAATCACAGGTCATACAACGACATTTACTATCCTAGGCAATCTTTTTATATAGTTTTCAAAAACAGAGTTTAATTGTTTTTGATAAGTTAGGTTCTTGTTCAAAAATTGATACATTAACTTTAATTAGAGGCTTGATAAAATGAAAACCAACATTAAATTGGGATTTAAGGTATTTTAATAAATCCATTTTCCTTGAGGACGATATCTAGTCTCACCGATTAATGCTAGTGTTAACCTGTATACTTGTAGGGCTTCAACACTCACCATTCTTTCTTAAATGACCCTTTGTTTATACATTTACTCTTACAACTGAATCTGAATTTTCATTGGCATCCTTCTAAAATGTGGAAAATAACAACATTTACAACATATATACTTATGTAAAAATACAAAGAGGAGAAATAAAATGAAGTACGTGCCATGACCATTACCAATTCATGCTCTAAACGAGCATAGCCCTTCCTACTCATTGTGTGCAATAGCTTTTGACTAGTCCTCATTTTACTAAACTTTTTGCTTTTTGCCTAATAAAATTAATATATTAATAATAATGAAAAAGAAGTGATGATTCAATTTTAAAGTATATAAGAAACACACAACAAACTTGAAACTCTTTGGATAATCTTTCTTCAACAAAAGTATTTCATTCTATATGAGACATCACATTGCTAGGCTTAGGATATTTGTCTACAAAGTTTCTATCTTTTTTTTTTTTTTCATTTTTTCTCTAATTGTTGTAGAAACTTTGGACTTGTATTGCCTCCAGTTGTGTCCCATCTTTTGCAATATCATAGCCTTATTAGACTTGTCAACTACAAATCTTGTCTGATATGCACGAAAAAAGGATAAAGTAAAGAATTTCTACAAATAAATTATTAAAATCTCTTATGAATAAATAATTCAATTATACGCATACCTCAATTAACCTCCAAAGTTGTTCTTTCATTTCTAGAGACACATGATGCCAATCTTTAATTACTATAGGCACGTGCTCTCGCACAATTACACCAATGTAAGATGATAGCTTCTCAGAATTAGTCGACACCGGTTGCCCTCTTTCATTGAACTCAACTTCCATTCTAGGAGCATGTCCCAAAACCAAACCCATCCTAATGGGTCCACGCTTCTTTGTTGTTGTGTTATCATTCTCTGTTGCTTTTGATGTATTTTCTGTATTAGGCGATGATCTTGGTGAGTTGGAGTCCCTATTGGACAGTCTCACACCTTCATTATCAGAATGATTTATTGTAGCTAACATGGTTGTCCATTGCTTCTTAGCTCTCTTCTTAGCTTGTTTAGAGGACTTGAACAAAATACATTCATATATATAGAATTATTTGTCTTATAATATTCACATAACTTGACCAAAAATGCATCATTATGAATATCACTGAAAATAAAATACTTACTTCACCAGCTTCTAAAGTCTTCTTTTCTCATAGTGGTATAGAAGATATAATATGCCTGTTGATACAAAATGAAAAAGAATTAACTAATTAATTTAGATGCAATAAATAACTATCACATAATTAAAAAGTAGGATTTAATACACAATCCAAGCATATAAACTCAGACAGAAATTCAAGAAAAAATTCAATCAGTCATAGCATAGAACTTAATGCTTACATTATTCACAAAATAGTGTCATTTAGGTTAATCCTAGCACAGTGTTCCACGTTTCCATTTCCAAATGTAGACGTGTTTATAGGCTCACGTGTCAAGTTTATACTTTCCTCATATGCTTGTAACTCATGAAAACCTCTTGGAGGAGTTCTAAAAATGACATACCAGTTAGATTTTTCATTTTCTCTAGAAAAGAAAACTTGCCTTGCTTGTGATGCAAGAATAAATGGATTCTTATCAAATTGAGATTGTCCCTCATGAAGATTGACTAATTTAAATCCTTCTTCTTTCTTCACACCATTGACAATATTAGCCCAATCACATTTAAAAATAGGCATATGAAATGTATGATAATCAAGAATTATGACATATCTTAAGACTCCATAATAATTGACCTCCTTAGATTGTTGTGATTGATCTTTTCCACTAGACCTACAAAGAGTTATTGCTTTAACTGAAACACCACTATTTTTGTTAGGATTTCTCTGCATCTTTTGTATGAAAATGGAGACCGTTTATTACATATCCCTGACATGATAATACTTGCTCCCTAGGCCCCAGTGTAAGCCATGTTAGCTTCCTAGAAACATTGTTATGTCCAGCAAGCTCCTTAATATGATCATATAGAAAAGAATATAATGAGTATTACTTTGCTAAGATAAATGGAAATGCATATTGAAAAATGCTTGTTTACCTTATCACGAATCTATCTATTAAATTCATCCATATGTCTTTTATACAACAAATGTTCATTCCTTAATAATCTTCTATCTGAATGTCGAAGTTCATTCAAGTGCATTCTAATAAACAATATAAAGTTAGCTCCAACTTGAACGAAGCACTAAGATATTCATAATTTATTATATGGATTATAAGAACAATATACTTACTCTATGTAAGGTTGAACTTCTAAACTATTTAATAAAACATAATGGTGAGTAATATCCAAGATATAAGATGGAAGCACAATTTTCTTTTTACTAAGAATTGGGTAACTCTCCAATATTATTTCATTTTCTTCATCTTCATTTTTAACATCTTCATTGCATGTCGATCGAATCCTACCTCACGTGTTTTCTCAATATATTTGCTACAAAACATGGTACACTCATTGGCAAGATATCATTCGGCTATACAACCCTTTGGTCGTGCACGATTCTTAACATAACCCTTTAGCACTTTCATGAATCTAAAACACTATAAAGATTAGTTTATTCAATTATTTGCTGAGCAATGGACTAAGATACATATATAATAAAATAGCTAAGCACATTAAAGTGATATATATTTTACTTCTCAAATGGATACATCCACCGATATTGGACTGGTCCACCTAAACCAGCTTCTCGTCCCAAGTGAATTGTTAAGTGAACCATAATATCAAAAAAAATGGAGGAAAGAACCTTTTAAAAATGCACAAAGTTTTGGCTATTGAATCATCCAAGTCCAATAATAAATTTCGATCAACGATTCTATCACAAAGTACATTAAAAAATCTACAAAGTCATGAAATTGCATATCTTGGACCATTTGGTAGAACTCCTCTTAAAGCAACAGGCAAAATTTGTTGCATTAATAAATGACAATCATGTGACTTCAAGCCAAGTATCTTACATTCTTTAATCGACAAACAGTTTCTAATGTTAGACCCATAATTGTCAGGTAACTTTAAATTTGCTAACCTTCTACAAAAAATTTGTTTCTCTTCTTTTGAAAGAGTGTGCATTGCAGCAAGTAAATATAATCGATCTCCTCACTTCTCAACATGTAACTCAGTTCTAAAATTCATGCATTCCAAATCTCTGTGAGCATTGAGTCCATCTTTTGATTTACCTTTCACATCTAGATGTGTGTGAATAATACTATCGCATATATTCTTTTCAATGTGCATCACATCCAAATTATGACATAAAAGCAAGCTTTGCATAAATTTGACTTAATTACTTCATATGTTATGAAAAAGAATGAATCCATATTATGTTTCTCAAAACAAATGAATTTAAAGTACAATGTCACAAATTTGTAAGCATACCTTCCAATATGACAATTCAAAGAAAATTGACTTCTTCTTCCATGTTTGTTCCTCCTCTTTTGTTTTTCTCTACTTTATTTCACTCTTTCCCCAGTCATTTAAAATATTTTCTACTTCTGCAAGAATTGCTTCACTTGTAAACCACTTTGGTTTTTCATTGTAGCTCTTCTTTACCATCAAACTAAGCTTTTTTTTTTTCGATATGGATGGCCATGAGCTAAAAATTTTCTATGACCCATGTATGAGAATTATCGACTATGACGTAACCATTCAGAGCAAGTATCCAAGTGACAAATAGGACATGCAAATCTTCCTTTTCTTAACCACCCAAACATATTTGCATATGTAATAACCCAAAACATTCTAACTCGTCCACGTCGATAATTAATTTAAAATTTTCAATTAAATAGGAAAGTTCTAAAAGAAAACATGTTTTGAATGTCCATGTAAGTATTAAATGAAACTAAAATAATATAAACTCATTTTTATGGCTTAGAAACTCAAAAATAATGAAAAATAGGAAAGAGGTTCGAAAGATTGTGGTTCGTCGGCGGAAATAGTGCAGGAAAACCACTTAAGAATAGTGGACTCATTCTGCCGATTGCGGTCCGTAAATGGCCGACCACGGTCTGCAGTTGAGAAACCACTTATGAATTGTGGGCTCATTCTGCCGACCGTGGTCCGTAAATTGCCGATCGCAGTCCGCAGTAGAGGAAACTGGAAATTTCGAGAGAAATTAATCATTGACCTAGGTCCTAATTTACCGACTGTAGTCCGTGCGCGGTATATAAAAAAAATAACCGACTTGAGCTCATCATTTTCATTTCCGGTTCGTTCCAGATGAGGGAGAAATAACCTTGAAAGCTAGGAGAAGTGCTCTGAAGTAAGGTGAACCAGAAATTGAAGATTTAAGGTAAGAATTTGAGTCCCTCTATTAAATTACTCTCTCACTTACTTTTTGCTTAAATCTAAAGATTCAACTACTCCAGCTGTAAGGGTGAATGAAGGAATTATGTTATGAGAGAACCCTATTAGCTGAAGTAAATTTGAATCCTTTCCTTATATAAAGTCCCAAAGCAATTGTGTATTGAGTTTGATTGTTGTTTTTATGGAATTTTGAATTTACCAGTGTCTAAAGAACTGAAATCGGGTAGCACAATTTCTATAAAAGGAAGTGAGGTGAATTGAAGTGTTGGTGGAATAACTATCAAGTGAATGCATCTTAAAGACAATCTATTGTGATAAGGGAGTTAAGAGGAATCCTAAAAATACACAGGTGAGATGGATATCCTTACTCCTTAGTATTATGCGGGAATCACGCTTGAGACATGATTGTTGCTAGTATAGGATCTATATTATATGAATGTTAATATTGTTGGAATTGAATGGTTTGTTTGCAATTGTTGAAGTGTCGAATGATTTACCATCATCCATGATTTCTATTAAGAGTTACCGCTCATGTGATATTTCATTTATTTATTTCTGATATCATGTTGATTGAATGTTTGGGCTTGAATGCATGATTGCTTCACCAAATTAAGATTAATGGCTAAATAAGAATCCCACACACCGATACGACAGGCTGCATAGCGTCTAAATATTCTTGACCCTTAGTGTCGATGGCAAATTTCATTGTCTTAGGAATCATAAGGAATTGGCTACATATCGTTCCTTACCTTTGATTGTGATATCTTTGGAATAAAAAGGAATAGGCCGCACAACGTTCCTTTCCTTAGATTTTGCTCAACACTTGATTTGTCTTCGAGATTTGGTAACAGGCTGCATAGCGTTACCTTCGTAATTGGCTGCATATCATTACTGTTCCTTAGACTGTGATTCACATGTACAGGCCACAGGGCGTGCATGGGGATAAGTAATAGGCTGCAGAGCATTACTTATCTTTGGATGTTGATGTTCTTGATTTCTTGTTTATGGCCAAATTGCATGCACTCATTTCCATCCTGGATCACAAAGGAATATTGGGAGTCTAACCAACTCTTCCGGTTTAGGTTACAATAAACAAATTAATGTGTGAAACGCCTAATGTGTGGAAGTGTGTGTATGTTTTGAGTTTGATCTTGTATAATGCTAGAGATTTATAGGATTGACTCACTGGGCTTTCAAGCTCACCCTATCATTCTATTTTCAGGTTATCACAGGTCTATTGTACAGTGACTACTTACTGACAATGGAGATGTTGAAGAATGGGCTTAAAATTTTGTTTTGAAATGTTATGTTAAAATGATTTTGACGTAACTTTGGAACAAAACATTTGTTCTTCTTTTGTATGACACCGGTAATGTAATCTAACTACGTATTTTCATGTTTTGATGATGTATTTATCAATGGATTGTGTTTTCATATTTTGATAAATATGGGCTCACTATTTTGGAAACTGTTTCATTTATTTTATCCAAGAAAGATAACAAAATTGGTAGTAAAGGTAACATTCCGGTCATCAGGAGATGGTAACCCAATGATCTCCATTCCGGGGAGTTCGAACCTGCGGCCGGGGTGTTACAAATATGGTATCAGAGCTTAGTTAGTAGCTCACTAGGCTAGAAATGATTTTTAATGATTTTCACTGGAAAATGGTTTTTCATTGGAAACAGTTTTGGATGAAGTTTGGACTAATTGGGTGATGCCTTGGAGGCACAGTGAGTCTAAATTAAAAGAAATTAGGGCATAGGTTAGGGAATGATAACGTGATTGAACGCACACTTGTTTAATTAGGACGCGAGTTCAGGAGGATGTTGTACCTCTGGTTTCTATGTAGGATGGGGTGCATAGGGATTCGGGGGTATAGAGGAATCCTAGATTCGAAGAATGACAAACCATATTTGGTGAATGCTCGTGTCTCTGGTAGAGCAGGTACTTGCTATGTTTGGCTGGGATGGGGCAGTCAAGAATAGTGGGTCTTGTGAAGCCAGGGAATCCATCCACGGAGGCATATGTTCTATTATGCCTGATCAACATAGTAGGATGTGGCAGCCGTGGAAGACGAGATATTTGCGCAATTGTAATGGGTGTAATGAGATTCTAAGTGGAAACCTGTGTAGAAAGGTGAGTGTAGGATACGACACACGGACCTAGAAGCATGGATGGAAGCTTGGGATTTCATTATGCTAGCGTGCATTGTGTGTTTGGTTGGTGTATGATTGATTGCGATATATGTAGTAAAACTATATTTTTAGTATATGACCCAAACTCCTGCACCCAGAAACAGGCGAAATGCTGTCGACTTAAAAGTACAAACTTTTAGGCCACAAAGACATATCGAGAACTTAAAGACTATGCATCTAGAGTCACAGTAGCACGAAACAAGCAAAAACACTTAGGTGGGGGAAATTAACTGGCAAGTACTGCAAGTTCGGAATCCAAAGTTTGATTGCAATTCTTAGATGTTTTGCTACAATCAAATTAAACTATTGGATATTGAATTAGGTCTTGACTTGCAGACAATGCCAAGGGGATGACCAAAACGAAGAATGGCTCGAAGGGAGAGTAGTCATGAGCCTGAGCAGAGAGAAGGTACTCCGAGAATAGCAGCTGAATCAGTGGGAGCAGTGATGACTCCTGAGGTGATTGCAGAGATTACTCAGAAGATGATAGCCGAGGTTACTCCCAGAATAGTGACAGAAATCACTTCTCGAGTAGTAGAACAAATAGTGAAAACTTGGAGTCATGACAGCCACCGGTGCCAGTACAACCACAGATGTTGCAGCAACCTATACAACCACTACTAGAGCCTCAGATTTCACCAGTACCTCAAACTCAACAAGAGGCCAAATCATCAGAGGCGATTACGACAAGTAAATCAGCTAGTTATGATAAGGAATAGAAGGAGTTACTAATTGAATTTCAAAAATTGAAACCCAATAAATTTGAAGGAATGACTGATCCAATGATAGCTGATAGGTGGTTTACGGAGATGAACAAGCATTTGAATGCATTGGGAGTGACAAGATCGCGACGAGTCGCTTTGGCAGTACATTAGTTGGAAGGGCCAGCATATCACTGGTGGGAAATGATCATGAATGACCCTGGCATAGATGAAACAACGCTGACTTGGGAAGAGTTCAAGACCATGTTCTATGATGTTTATTTCTCAACAGCCAAGAAAAGACAAATGCACGTTGAGTTCACAAGACTAGCACAGAAGATGATGTCGGTGACAGAGTATGAACGAAAATTCACAGAGTTAGCAAGATTTGCTCCTGATTTGGTAAAGGATGAGCAAACAAAGACAGAGAGGTTCATTGAAGGATTGAAACTGGAAATCAGAAAGATAATAGCACCCTTAAAGTTGACGAACTTCAGAGAGGCTGTGGAAAGGGCATAGAT
Source organism: Tinospora cordifolia (assembly GCA_030144865.1). Taxonomy (NCBI): domain Eukaryota; kingdom Viridiplantae; phylum Streptophyta; class Magnoliopsida; order Ranunculales; family Menispermaceae; genus Tinospora; species Tinospora cordifolia. Next base: position 12,369 of record JAJIYU010004541.1, read on the forward strand.
TATAGAAAGAGACCTCGAGGCAGAACAGGCATGGAAGAATAAGAAGCGAACCAGATCTAGCCAAGCTGCAGGACCATCGTTGAGGAAACCTGGTGGTCAGGAGAGGAGAAGAGTACCTCAGAGCCAGAGATAGGTACGGGCATCTGAGAGATTGCAGGGAAGACATGCCAGATCAGAAAGAAACGTTAGCGAACAGCGAGAGCAAGCTAGGAAGAAAGGGTTATGCTATGTTTCCAATCAAGAAGGGCATTTTGTCAGATATTGTCCCAATAAAGAAATGACCACAGTATGTCAATCGGTGTATCAGACTCGATCTCAGACAGAAAGATTGTAGCGAAGGCCTCAGACACAACAACAGAGTCAAGCAAGCCTCTATACGGCGGTCAGTAGTACAAAACCGACTCAAGCAGTGGAAGGTACGTTCTTATTATTTGGGATTATTGTGCAAGTATTATTTGACTCAGGTGCAACTAGGTCATTCATTTCAGAAGAAGTCGTAGATAGATGGAAGTTAGTTACAGACCCTTTGGTCACACCACTAGAAGTGTTTACTCCAGTAGGAAGCATGGCAAGTTCACGAAGACATTATAGGTGTGAACTCACTTTTAGGGATAGAAGAATAGGAGTGGACCTTTGTGTACTTCGTTTTGGCAGATATGACGTGATATTGGGAATGGATTGGTTAACCCAATATCAAGCTAAGATCGATTGCCAAAGACGAAGAGTTACAATCAAGCTACCATATGGGGAAGTTGTGAAGATAGAAGGAGACATGAAGAACCTACCTAGAAGTCCAACATTAGCATTACTATATGTTGTCCAACAGAAGGTCGACTTCAGACAGTTGATAGAGGATGAAGTAGAAAAGCCACAAGGAATACAACAGATCCTAGTGGTGAGAAAATATGAGGATGTATTTCCGGATGAATTGCCTGGCCTTCCCCCACACAGGCAAATAGAATTTAAGATTGAAGTATATCCGGGTACAAATCCCATTGCCATTCCACCTTATCGGATGGCACCAATAGAACTGATTGAGCCGAAAACTCAATTGGATGAACTGCTGGCGAAGGGGTTCATTAGACTAAGCGAGTCGCCATGGGGAGCTCTAGTCCTATTTGTAAGGAAGAAAGATAGATCCATGAGGTTATGTGTAGACTATAGGAAATTAAATCAAGTTACACTAAAGAATAAGTACCCTCTACCAAGAATCGATGATCTCTTTGACCAGCTGAGGGGAGCCTCACAATTTTCAAAAATAGAATTGAGATTAGGGTACCATCAGTTAAGGATCCCTGAGTCAGACATACCGAAGATAGCTTTCAGAACTCGGTATGGACATTTTGAATACACAGTGATTCCATTCAGACTGACAAATGCTCTAGCGGCATTTATGGATCTAATGAATAGGGTCTTTAACCAATACCTAGATCAGTTCGTTGTTATTTTCGTGGATGATATTCTCATTTATTCCAGATTAGATGCTGAACATGAAAGACACTTGCACATGGTACTGGAAACACTTAGACAGAACAAATTGTACGCCAAATTCAGCAAATGTGAATTTTGGATGCAGAAAATGAAATTTCTTGGTCATGTTGTCTCGGCAGAAGGCATATCAGTGGATCCAGAGAAAGTTGAAGTGGTAGCGAACTGGAAACAGCCAACAACAGTCACTGAGATCAAAAGTTTTCTTGGATTGGCTGGGTACTACCGTAGATTTATTAAGGATTTTTCAAAAATAGCTAGTGCACTAACAAAATTGACCAGGAAAGGAGAAAAGCTTGAGGCATATGCTTCCCAACAGTTAAATGGTTTGGGTGCAGCACTGATGTAAGAAGGAAAGCTTGTGGCATATGCTTCCAGACAGTTAAAGCCACATGAGCAGAATTATCGTACACACGATCTGGAGCTTGCAGCGATCGTGTTTGCATTAAAGATTTGGAGGCATTATCTTTATGGAGAGAATTTTGACCTATACTCAAATCATAAAAGCCTCAAATATATCTATACTTAGAAGGAACTCAATCTACGGCAGAGAAGATAGTTAGAGTTCCTAAAAGACTATGACTTTCAGCTACATTATCATCGTGGTAAGGTTAACGTAATAGTAGATGCACTAAGTAGAAAGTTTAGCTAGAAGGATGAAGAAAGGGCACAAATGTATCAGCTCATCAGTACATATGACCTGAGTATAGCCACTGATGAAAAACAAGCATATCTATATGCGATAACTAGCCAACCAGATATTATACACAATATCAGAGAGGAACAGAAGAATGATAAGTGGATGGCAAATCTGATTGACAGTATTAGGCAAGGTAAACATATAGACTTCAGAATTGATGTGAATGGTGCATTGAGGCTAGGCGATAGGTTATGTGTACCGAGTACAAGACACATTAAAGACACCATACATGATGAAGCACACTTAACCAAGTACACATTGCATCCGGGAGGTGATAAAATGTATCAAAATTTGAGGAAGACTTATTGGTGGAAAGGTATGAAGAAAGACATTGCAAAGAACGTTTCTCGATGCCTTATATGCCAACAGGTGAAGGTTGAGCATAGAAATCCATCTTGCTTATTGCAACCACTTCCCATACCAGAATGGAAGTGGGATGATATTACCATGGATTTTGTGAGTGGTTTTCCGAAAAATCAGAAAGGTGAAGACACCATTTGGGTGATAGTAGATAGATTAACAAAGGTAGCTCACTTCTTACCTATACTATCTACTGACCCAGTGAGTAAGTTGGGTGAATTATATGTTAAGGAAATAGTGAGACTGCATGGAATTCCAAAGATAATTGTATCAGACCGAGATGCTAGATTTACATCCCAATTTTGGCAAAGTTTACAAAAGGAATTGGGGAGCAGAATCACTATGAGCATGACATTTCACTCACAAACGGATGGACAATCTGAAATGGTTATACAAGTGTTAGAAGATATGTTGAAAGCATGTGCTCTAGATTTTAAGGGAAATTGGAGCAAATATTTACATTTAGCAGAGTTTGCCTACAACAATAGCTATCAGGCGAGCATTGGAATGGCTCCATTTGAAGTGTTCTATGGTAGACCCTGCGGATCGCCATCCTATTGGGCAGAACTGAAGGATCATGTGCTCACTGGACCTGATATGATTGAAGAAATGAACTTACAGATCAAGAAGATCCAGAAGAGGTTAGTGACTGCACAAAGCAGGCAGAAAAGCTACGCAGATAGAAGGAGAAAACCCTTAGAGTTCCAACCAAGAGACAGGGTGTTCCTGAAGATAAGTCCACAGAAGGGAATTAGAAGGTTTGGAGCCAAGGGTAAGTTGGCCCCTAGATTCATTTGTTCGTTTGAGGTACGTAAATGAAATGGTGAATGTGCTTATGAATTAGATCTTCCGAATCGATTATCTGCAATCCACAATGTGTTCCACGTTTCGATGCTTCGGAAATACGAGCCAAATCCTTCACATGTCATTCCATGGCAAGATATTGAAATTCAAGGTGATGCAACTTACGAAGAACCAGCTATTCGGATCCTAGATCGTAAGGTACAGAGCCTTAGAACTAAAGACATTCCTTTAGTCAAAGTTCTATGGAAACATCATAATCTGGAGGAAGCCACCTGGGAATTAGAGAGTGACATGCAGGAAAAGTACCCAGAACTATTTTCCAGAAATTCTTGACAGAACACATTGGGCAGGTATGTTCTATTTAAATTTCGAGGGCAAAATTTCTTTAAAGGGGGGTAGATTGTAATAACCCAAAACATTCTAATTCATCCACATCGATAATTAATTTAAAATTTTCAATTAAATAGGAAAGTTTTAAAAGAAAACATGTTTTGAATGTGCATGTATGTATTAAATGAAAATAAAATCATATAAACTCATTTTTATGGCTTAGAAACTCAAAAATAATGAAAAATAGGAAAGAGGTTCGAAAGATTATGGTTCGTCGGCGAAAATAGTGCAGGAAAACCACTTAAGAATAGTGGATTCATTCTGCCGGCCGCGGTCCGTAAATGGCCGACCGCGGTCCGCAATTGAGAAACCACTTATGAATAATGGGCTCATTCTGCCGACCACGGTCCGCAGTAGAGGAAACTGGAAATTTCGAGAGAAATTAATCACTGACCGAGGTCCTTATTTGCCGACCGCAGTCCGTGCACGATATGTAAATAAAATGACAGACTTGAGCTCGTCATTTTCATTTCTAGTTCGTTCCAGATGAGGGAAAAATAACCTTGAAAGCTAGGAGAAGTGCTCTGAAGGAAGGTGAACTAGAAATTGAAGATTTAAGGTAAGAATCTGAGTCCCTCTATTAAATTACTCTCTCACTTACTGTTTGCTTAAATCTAAAGATTCAACTACTCCAGCTGTAAGGGTGAATGAAGGAATTATGTTATGAGAGAACCCGTTAGCTGAAGTAAATTTGAATCCTTTCCTTATATAAAGTCCCAAAGCAATTGTGTATTAAGTTTGATTGTTGTTTTTATGGAATTTTGAATTTACCAGTGTCTAAAGAACTGAAATTGGGTAGCACAATTTCTATGAAAGGAAGCGAGGTAAATTGAAGTTTTGGTGGAGTAATTTTCAAGTGAATGCATCTTAAAGACAATCTATTGTGATAATGGAGTTGAAAGGAATCCTAAAAATACACAGGTGAGAGGGATATCCTTACTCTTTAGTATTATGTGGGAATCACGCTTGAGACATGATTGTTGCTAGTATAGGATCTATATTATATGAATGTTGATATTGTTGGAATTGAATGGTTTGTTTGCAATTGTTGAAGTGCCGAATGATTTACCGTTATGCATGATTTCTATTAAGATTTACCGCTCATGTGATATTTCATTTATTTATTTCTGATATCATGTTGATTGAATGTTTGGGCTTGAATGCATGATTGCTTCACTAAATTAAGATTAATGGCTAAATAAAAATCCCACACACCGGTACGACAGGCTGCATAGCGTCGTAAATATTCTTAACCCTTAGTGTCGATGACAAATTTCATTGTCTTGGGAATCATAAGGAATTGGCTGCATAGCGTTATTTACCTTTGACTATGGTATTTTTGGAATAAAAAGGAATAGGCCGCACGACTTTCCTTTCCTTAGATTTTGCTCGACACTTGATTTGTCTTCGGGATTTTGTAATAGGTTGCATATCGTTACCTTAGTAATTGGCTGCATAGCATTACTGTTCCTTAGACTGTGATTCACATGTACAGGCTGCAGGGCGTGCATGGGGATAAGTAATAGGCTGCAGAGCGTTACTTATCTTTGGATGTTGATGTTCTTGATTTCTTGTTTCTGGCCAAATTGCATGCACTCATTTCCATCCTGAATCACAAAGGAATATTAGGACTCTAACCAACTCTTCCAGTTTAGGTTACAATAAACAAATTAATGTGTGAAACGCCTAATGTGTGGAAGTGTGTGTATGTTTTGAGTTTGATCTTGTATAATGCTAGAAATGTATAGGATTGACTCACTGGGCTTTTGAGCTCACCCTATCATTCTATTTTTAGGTTTTCATAGGTCTATTGTACAATGACTATTTACTGACAGTGGAGATGTTGAAGAATGGGCTTACAATTTTGTTTTGAAACATTATGTTAAGATAATTTTGATGTAATTTTTGAACAAAACATTTGTTCTTCTTTTGTATGACATCGGTAATGTAATCTAACTACTTATTTTCATGTTTTGATGATGTATTTATCAATGGACTATGTTTTCATATTTGATAAATATGGGCTTACTATTTTGAAAACTGTTTCATTTATTTTATTCAAGAAAGATAACAAAATTGGTAGTAAAGGTAGCATTCCAGTCGTCAGGAGATGGTAACCCGATGATCTCCATTCCGCAGTGTCTGGACTTGCGGCCGGGGTGTTACAGCATATGCAAGAAAATCATTTATAGTCCATATTAAGATTGCTCTTAAGTTGAATTTTGATTTTGTAAATGCATCATACATGTTAACTCCATTTGTCCATAATAATTTCATATCGTCTATCAAAGGTGCTAAGTAAATATCTATATCATTTCTTGGTTGTTTCAACCCAGGAATGAATAATGTCAACATTAAATTATCCTTCAATGTAACATCTCGAAAAATTCATATGAAAATTAAATTTTTACTTACAAAATGATACAGAGTTGACGAATGAGAATTTTGGCAAGTCCTAGTTACCCAAATGAGGAATAAAAACCAATTTAAGGGATTTTTGGAAGAAAAAAAATATGATTATAATGCATAAAATGGGATATCATAGCCAAAAATATAAGGGTATACGCAATTTTTGATGAAAACAGGATTAGAAAGTCAATCGGGATCGAGATTTTGTAAAAGATCCGAAGAGAAAACAATAAATTCGGCTAAAAAATAAAAAAAATAAACTTAAAATACATCCTACAGTCCAAATACGATTTGCCAAAATCCAACGAATGGGATTAAAACCAAAACGAACGCCCAGGTGCACTGGATCATCGAGATCAAACGGCCAGAGATCCAAGTACGTAACTCGAGGATGATCCTGCGGCAAGAAACGAGTTCGTTGATCGTGAAATCAGATCCGCATACTATGATCGAGGATCATCTGACAATTGAGATCGAAGCTGCATTGAGAGATCGCGAACAGTGCTAGGCTTGAGGATCATCTAATAATCAAGATCGAAGTCGTTTTGATTAGATCGCAAATGTTGATGCGCTCGAGGATCATCAGACAGTTCAGGTCAAAGCTGTTTTGATTAGATCGCAATTGTTAATGGCTCGAGGAAATCCAACGGCTGAGATCGAGAATCCGATATCTGTTGATTGATTCGAGATCAATCCAATGGCTCCGATCAAATTCGAGTGTGTGGCTCGAGGAAAATCCTAGGAACCAGATTAAATCCGAAATTTAAAATACGAAAATTACCAAAAAAATAATGAAAAATATGAAAAAATCCAAAAATTTTGAAAAATAGTTTCTAAATTATGAAAAATATTTCTAAAATATGGAAAAAATTCGAAAATACTCATTTTGCTCTAAAAATTAGAAAGTATGAAATTAGGGAAAATTACGGTGTTTTATTCAAAGAAGAACACAAAACTTTATAATTTTCTCCCTTGGAAAACCTATATAAACCCCCATAGGCTCTCAATTTCATTTATTCCAAAAAATAAGAATTGAATTCTCTTCTTATTTTCCCTAAGCCTTCTTCTTGGCACCTTTTCCCATCTTCCCTTCTTGTGTGTGTGAGAAGCTCTTCTCTCGAATTTGGGGAATTAAGTTGGGTGATCTTCATTGGCACTAGTAGGCGGGGGGAATTGTTACTGAAATTTCAGAAAAAAATGCCACAAGGTGGATGTGATTTCTAGAACACGCTTCTGTGCTTATTTTAAATCATGACATGCTCATTGTTGTGTGTTTTTCACTGAATCCAAAGATTTTCAACTTCAGTTCTAGAATTTTAAATGTTTATTTCAGTATTTCAATTTTGATTCATGTTTGAACAATCATATCATCCATGCCATGTTAGTATCATGCTTAGGCTTTTAAATTAAAGTATGATACATGTTTTATGAGTGTATCATGAATTGACTATGCATATTCTGAATTTTTGTTTGATTTCATACTCTGAAATTTATTTTATAAGATCATGATATGAGAATTAATCAAAGACGATGGAGAAAATAACCACGTACCATTATAGTAAACATGTGGGTTGCTATGGATGTTCTTTTCATATGAACTTTTCATATGATTAGTTCATATGGTTTTAAGACCAAAGTACTTGGTTGGTGGGTAAGTTCCCTTGAAGTCCAAAAGTCTAATAAAATTGGCTAAGAAGAGCTATATTTTACTCTAAGGAGGTATTTTGTTAAGAACATCAAGGGCTTAAAAAACCTGTTGGTCTAAAATCTCAATTTTAAACAAAAATGTTGTTTGAAATGCCTAATGCATGCAAGTGTTTGAATTATGAATGTGTTATGAGTTTGAATATGAAAGATGGTTGTTCGAAAAGGATCAACTGAGCTATGTGCTCACTCTTCCTTTCTTATTTTTCAGGAATATGAACCCATGGAGTAGTTGAATATAGATAGTTTCTCAGGAAGTTTCTACAGTATTATATTTTTCTTAGAATTTTCAGGGCATGTTGCCCAAAGTTTTTATGCTTTTCTACTGAAAAGTATTTTGAAGACTTCCGTTGTAACCATTAGTTCTTTTTGAAGAGTTTCGTAATTTCAATTTCTATTATGAATAAAATAGTTTGAATTTCTTTATTTCTTTTAATTTGCCTTGATTTTATTGAAAATTTTGTATTCTTGAATTTTATACAAAGGCACGAGATATTAAAAAAAAAGAACAAGTGTGTGTCGCTTATAATGTAGCACCGGCCTGACCTGCCATTTTGTTAAGTCCATTATTAAGAGAATGGTGGCAAATGTACACTGCTTAAAAGATACGAGGGTTGGGGTGTTATAGAGGTGGTATCAGAGCCTAGGCATTAGTTGCTGGGCCAAGAATAGAAAGTTTCCTCTAATACCAAAGGTGGTATCAGAGCCCAGGAATTAGTTGCTCGACCAAGAATAGAAAGTTTCCTCTGATACCAAATGTGGTTATAGAACCTAGGCATTAGTTGTTGGGCCAAAAATAGAAAGTCTCCTCTGATACCAAGCATGGTATTAGAGCCCAGTTAGTAGAAACACTGGATTAGAATGAGAAACTCAAACTTAGGGTTTCACCTTGAATTGAATTGAATTTAGAATGCCCTACCTTCTATTTTTGAAATTGATGAATGTTTTAGAAAATGTTTTCAAAAAGAAAATATATGTTTTGAAAATGTTTTTGTTTGGATACAAAGACTACAAGTTGAGTTGATAGTAGGTAAGCCTTGTCCCGAGTAAAGTTAAACATTAAAAGGGAGGTGGGTCATCCTGCCCTAGAAAGTGCGGTTGCTAAACAAACTTTGGTCTCTCCATCCGATCTGGAGGTTGTCCCACCATCTTATATGAGTAGTCAGAGTTGAAGAATATTTTTATTTTCGATAAAAGAAAATTAGAAGGTGAAAAATTAGGGCAAGGAATTGATTAGAAGTCCAAAAAGATGCCAAAGGTGGTATTTTGACCAGAAATTGGTTGTAAGTTAACCAGAACCAAACCCAAGGTCCAAAGAAAAGACCTTAGGTAGAAACGGGTGCAGCCATGGGTAGCGTAGTGGATCAAACGCATAAAACTCTAGGACATAGGCTAGAGATTGAAACTTGTGTGAAAATAGAATATTATTTGATCAGGACACGAGACCAGGAAGCTTCTATAATTTTTGATTTCTATGTAATATGGGATGCATAGGAATTTGGGGTTATGGAGGAAGCCTAGACTTGGAGAATGATGGGCCATGTGTGGTGAATGATTAGTAACTCTGGTAGAACGAGTTTTTCTATGCTCGCTGGTATGGGATGGTTGAGTATAATGGGCTCAGGAACCTTGGTTATCGAGCAATTTGCGAAATTGTTTGGGTGCAGCTCTGTTCTGAGTGAAAGCCTAAGTGGAAGGGGTAAAGTGGTATTGGACACTTGAACTTGAAAGCTTAGGTAGAAGCTTGACACCTTGTTGTGCTAGCTTGATTGTATGATTGTGCGATATGCATGCTGTAATGTATATTTGTTTTGAGACCAAATCCTGTACCCATGCATGAAAAGAACCTAGAAGAAAGACTTTAGGCCACTAAACAAATCAAGAACCTAAAAACTGAATCTAGAGTCATAGTAGTACGAATGTTTGCTAAAACAAACATTAACGTAGAAAAGATGAGCCGAAAAGAATTCAAAGAGGTCTTCCATGAAAAGTTCTTTCCAGAGACGACACTGTAGAAGCTGTAAGATGACTTCATCAGGTTGAATCAGAAGGACTTGACTGTAGCTGAGTACGAGTGAAAGTTTACTAAATTGGATAAGTTCTCTTGGGAGTTGATCTAAGAGGAAAGAATGAAAGCTAATTTGTTTGCTCAGGATTTAAAGACATATAGGGATCCTAGGGCATGAACTCAACTTAGAACAAAGGTTGAGAGGAAAAGAGCAAGAGGCCTAGTAACGAAATAGAGAACCCAAAGTCCTAGAAAAATATTAAGAGTGGTGGAAAGGAACCACAGACCTAGAAATGGGGGCAGAACAAAGAAAAGTTAAGGGAAAAAGGTAAGAGGCTGGGATTGTGTTTCATAAGCAAGCACAATGGTCTAAATGATAAATTGCCCAACTGCACCAGCTCAGGTTTCCCAACAGCAACAACAGAATACTTAGGGGGGAAGTCAAAATGGGCGACCTCAAGCCAAACAGAATCAGAATGCAAATCAAGGGCAAAACCAGGCCAGAATGTTCGCGGGTGAGACCCAAGAAGACCAGGCCCCTACGGTAGAAGGTACGTTCCTATTGTTTAACGTTGCTGTGAGACTGTTGTTTGACTCGAGTGCCTCAAAATCTTTTATCTTTAAAAAACTAGCTGATAGGTTACAACTTGTGACAAAAACAATGCCTGTGACTTTGAATGTGTCCACTCCAATAGGGACCATTGTGACTTCAAAGAAGATGTGTAGTTGTGACCTTAGGTTTGGGGATAAACTTTTAATAGTTGACTTATATACCCTACCTTTCTATGGCTATGATGTAATCTTGGAGATGGATTGGTTAGACCAATACTAGGCCCAGATAGATTGTCCTAAGAGACGGGTAACCATAACATTACCTTCTGGGGAGATCTTTAAAATCAATGGGGATATGCAGAGACTACAAAGGAGTCCAACCCTAGCCATGCTGAATTGCTTGAAGCAGACGAATGAGCTAGAAGAAGTCTCTGAAGAATAACCTACTGACTTGAAGGATATTCACGATCTAGCTATAGTCAGTAAATACGAGGATGTGTTCCCAAATGACTTACCTGGACTACCACCAGCAAGAGAGTTAGAGTTCAATCTTGAACTTCACCCTAGAACCAACCCTATAGCCAAACCTCCTTATAGGAAGGCGTCAGCAGAACTAATTGAATTGAAAACTCAACTGGATGAGTTCAAGGAGAGAGGTTTCATCAGGCCGAGTGAATCACCCTGGGGAGCCCCAGTACTATTCGTGAAAAAGAAGGATGGTTCCTTGCGATTGTGTGTCGACTACCGAAAGTTGAATCAAGCTACTGTAAAGAATAAATATCCTTTACCAAGGATTGACGATCTATTTGATCAATTACGAGGAGCCACTCGTTTCTCTAAAATTGATCTTAGGTCAGGATATCATCATCTGAGGATTCAAGAGTGTGACATCCACAAGACAACCTTTAGAACAAGATATGGACACTCCGAGTTCACCATGATGCCCTTTGGTTTGACCAATGCCCCAGCAACCTTCATAGATTTGATGAACCGACTGTTTAGACAGTACCTTGACCAATTTGTAGTGGTATTCGTGGATGATATCCTAATCTACTCTAAGTCAAAGGCTGAACACACTTGAGGATTGTACTAGAAACTCTTAGAAGAAACCAACTATATGCTAAATTCAGTAAGTGCAAGTTCTGGATGGAAACTGTCAAGTTCCTTGGCCAGGTTGTGTTAGCAAAATGCATCTCTGTAGATCCGGAGAAAGTAGAAGCCATTATGAACTGGAAGCAACCCAAGACAGTAACAAAAATTAGAAGTTTCTTGGGCTTGGCAAGCTACTACAGAAGGTTCATTAAGGACTTTTCCAAGTTGGCAAAACCTGTAACACCCCAACCCCCGTATCATTAAGCATTGGACGCATCCACCATTTTTCTGATAGTGGACTAAACCAAACGGCGGGCTGGGCCGGTGTTACATTACAAGCGACGCACACTTGACTTTCTATTTCAGTCATTTCATGCCTTGATCGTATTTAACCGTACATAACT
>JAJIYU010004542.1:0-24239 GCA_030144865.1 Tinospora cordifolia
TGTTGGTCACACAATTGTATTAGTTTAAATTATAATTTACGCAACAGGGTTCTATGTATATATATATTTCCTTTTCTCTTTCATTTTATTTAGTTTTCTCTTTTTTTTTTTTTTTTTTTTTTTTTTTTTTTTTTTTTTTTTTTTTTTTTTTTTTTTTTTTTTTTTTTTTTTTTTGGAGCATATGACCAAACATGAGGAGAACAACAAATGTAAGATGGTTACAAAAGACAAACGTCTCACTTTTTTTTTTTTTCTCAATGGGAAAATGACTTTCTAATACCAACTAAGAAAAGGTTCCATCACATGTCTTAGTTGAATTACCGGCTCTTATACCATTATAAGTAGGTAAAAGTATCAAATGGAATGATTTGTTCACACTTCATCACCAATAAATGGGAATTGCACGACTATATCTTCTATAATGAATGTACAACCATATCTTATAAAACAAATGCTTTAGTTTCCAATTACAGATTATTATTCTATGTCACACACAACAAACAGTTTTTCTTTTTTTTCAAAGTAAACACTCGGACACCTCTTTATTCATTTTTTCCCCCTTTTCACCGTGCATTAATGCTCCAATTGAAATAGTACTTTTTAATTCACTTTTCATGTCCTTGCATTGTCAAAATGATCAGGAATTCTACTTCATTTGTATTGCTTCAGTTTGACGGTCGATTATAAATCCATGGTAACAATACAAAAACTGGTCTAAGCAACATCAATCAACTCAGTTGCGACCAGATCACAACCGCTGATAATCGAGAACAGAATAGAACTCAAACTTGTGGACAATCCAGTCGAATTTGAACACCTTAAACTATGATGAAGTCCAAGACCTGGCTACCTGAATAAAGAGAGCAGCAGCAGCGGCTCGTCGAGTATAATTACGAAGATCTCTTTCTTGCGAGACCTTCAGGAGAAGCGCATCCCTCGTGATCTCCTTCGCGCTCGCTCCCCTCAACGACACCTGTTTCAACAAAAGTCAACGTGATCAGACCATACCAGGTAAGGAAGAAGATCTATTGAAGCTTTCGTTACATAAGACAACAAATTTGAAATTTTCGAGGGTTCTTGATTGATCAAAAGGGGAAGGAGACGAGTATAGAAAATAATTTTACTTGATGTTTCCGAGAATCTCCCATGGAAACAAAGGAATTAGATAGGTCACTCGACCGCGCGATCTCTTCACCGAGTGATAATGCTTTTGATGATCGATCGGAAGCCTGGTATTCAGCTCGTTCTAGAACGATGAGACCGGAGCTCTACAAAATTGTTGCTCTTCCTGGCGGAAATGCAAATTACTAAAACGCCCTTCGCGGGAAATAGAAATGTCAATTATTGGTCAGCTGCTGAATGCACCCAACCAAGATGGGTCAACCCGGTTGCACACCCTGACTCAACATTGAGATTATTCGGGTTCAAATTATAAACGGATCAACCCATTATGAGTTAAGGACCCGATTAGATCTACTTATATAAACAGGTTAATATATTTATACATTGGATACCAAAAGGTTATGTACCTTTTGTTATTATTTTATCATGAGTCATGTTATAGATTTGTTTTGTAAAAGATATTCAAATTGTTTGAATTGTGTCATGTAATGTAGGATAAATGATTTGATTATTTAGGTTGTATATAAGTTTTAACAGGTTTATAAATAGGTTTTAAACGGGCGTAAACAGAATTAAACAGGTTTAAATGGGTTTTGGATAATATATTAATTACATGTACTTTGCAGATTGTGAATTGTATAAAAATTTAACGAGTTTATATAAGTTATGTCGTATAACTCATATGTTATGCAATTTTCGAGGTTTGAATTTTTTTTATTATTATTATACAGTATTTTGATCCTAACTCATTTATGACCCGTAAACACAAATTGTCATGCATTAATCTTCAATGTGTTTTCTATGCCCGTAAACATGAAAAATAAATAAATTATTCTCATTTCTTCTTTCTTTTTTTCTTTTTTTTCTTGGAAGAAATTGGAATGAGATTGTGGGGTTTGAGACATAAGGTGTAAGTTTAGGATAGATTGAAAAAACACACACACACACATACAAATAAACAAAAACAAAAAAAAGGATGAGAGAAGTACTGGTAATATATTGGGGTATACATTTAGCTATTCTCTTATTTATTTAGAAGACAAGGACTCCCTTCTTAAAGATGAAATTACTTTTATAAGATTAAATTAAATTTATTGGAACAAAATATGATAAAAGAATAATTAATTAATTAAAAATTAGAAAATTAAAAATAAAAACCAATCACAATGGAATAAAAATAATTTCTTTTTGATCCTCTTTATTCCATTACAATGAGATAAAAGTGAGAAAAAGATTATTATTATTATTTTTTATCTCATCTTTGTTGACAAAAACGTAAATAAGAACTATATAAACCAATAATTATGGTCTTATTCTCACATTTGTTTTAAGAAGAAAAACTCTGCTTATTTACCACTAAAAAAAAATTAAGATTTAACTTTGACTAAGGAGGTACAAATGCACAGTATTAAAGCTAATAAAAATATATAACAATATTAGAAAAAGTTGTCGATTGTCTCAAAAACAAAAAGGGATATAAATAAAAGATATGGCACAAGAAATAGTGGAAAGATGGAAGATACTAATTAAATGTGGCAAGGGACGCGACAACACAACCATGTACAAAGGCTTTCAAACCATTCTCATAAGACAAGCTTAAAGTCATTTTGGAGGCATAAGTTGGGAACGATCAACTCTTTCCAATGAACTAACTTGGAAGTGTATGGAGTCTTTCAATGGTAACAATGGAAAGTGAAACCAATAAATAACCTTTCAACCTTTTGGTAGAAATATGGGGAAACCATAAAAGAATGTCTCAATAGATTTGAGGATTCAACTAAAAGTTGATGATTGTGATAAGAAAAGTGCAATCCAACCTTCTATGTTCGATTGAAGCCAAGTAGGTTCTGTTAGTTCTAGAGTCACATTAGTGCCCAAGAAGTAGCGTTAGATAATACATAATCAAGTGCGACTAAATAACCAGAGAGTGCAATAAGTAAAAGACACAAGAGAGTTGATTACGCAGTTCAGCCAACACCTACGTTTGCGGGGTTTTACCCAAATAAAAAATTATACTAACAAACCGTATAACTTTTGTAACTGGATTAACACGATAACCGAAACATCAATGCCACACTTTGCAACTAGGTTCTTCGTGAAAACAAAACAAGTACAGTACATACAACATTATGGAATCGAGACAATCCCCTTCATTTTTGGGATTGACAATAAACTTTCCCAATCCTGATCAGCCACCAATGATCATTCAAAGTGTGTCACGCTAAATCAACACAATTACTCTCAAGTCAATAATTTTACTCTTTACAAAATCATAAGATCACAAAAACTTAATGAAAATAATAAACGCTCAAGCTCGAATACAAGGAACTCTAAATACTAGATTGATAGATCTTCACATCCTTGAGGGATGATCAAAACACTATAGCATCTCTATTTTTATAAGCCCCCACTAAACATTTTCTTAATCAAGGAGAATTTCTGGGCAGACTAGTTCATGAGATTGTGCTCATAGTACCCAGGCTTGATAGATTTGTAATATCTTGCACCTTTTCAAGTATGATGAGTTTCTTCTGAAACTTTCCTTCACTTCTAGTTTTGATAGTTGCGTGAACAAAATAAGAAAGACTCCATTGTACTAATTATTCAATCAATCATGTTTTGGAGAGCAAGGGTATTGAAAGGTGACCTTTACAATTTATTATTTACATTTTCAATGGAAAAAAATTAAAATTTTGTTTTTAATGACAAGAATCAATGAAATTCTAAACTGCAAGTCTCAAACATTGTCTAGAAAAATTAGAAACTTTGCTTAATAAAAACTTTCTATTTTGTCAAATGTTTCTAATAAGAATAATTTTCTTTTTTTTTTAATGAAATTTGAAAAAAGGAATAATATTCTATAACAATCATACAGATTTCAAATTTTATATTTAGGAAAACTTTCTTGATTCACGCTTTCACAGCAATTAAAATTTCTTAATTTATAAGCTTATTCAAAAAAGTACAATCTTTATTAAATTGGAGGCACTAAAGATTTTCTATCTTTTTCTAAAATAATAAATCAAATATTATTAGATTATTTTCAAACTCATACGCAGAATAATACATCAAAGATTATTTCCAAACAAATAGATACATGTCTTTATGTACATTCAACATGCTTAGTCAACACCAAATATGTCAACTCAAAGCTTCACGTCATAGGTGATGTGGCATTTCCCAAAACAAGGTCTCGAACATACTGAGAAGTTTTAGATTGAGTGAAAGTTACATCAACACCAATGAGTAGGTGGATGTAAAGAAGGAAGAGTAGGGTCGCTAACAACTCGAAGAAAGACATGAAGAACAAAACGGAGAACATCTATAGCAAAGATAGTATGGGCGGAAAAAGTTTCGAGAATGATTGTTTAAAGTGAAAAGAGAGAGACCCATACACCTCTCACCACCTTAAGACAGCAAATTCTTACCAGTATCCAAGATTTAAAAAAATAACAATAAAAAGAGAGAGAGAGAGAGGGAGAGAAAAAAAAATGAAGTGGTTGAGGAAGCTCTACATACCACCCAATCAATGGGGCAAGAAGAAGTATTTCACGTCCATAAAGATCAGGACCACAACTCAAATCAACAGTATGATCTCAATAATACAATTAAGACATCAATTTAGCAAGCTCATCTAAGAGAATCGTCAAGGGTCAATGGCAGACAAAGGCTTGCTCCTTTGACAATAATAAGGCAGAGCAACATCAGGACATCATAACCATCTTTGAAAAAAGAGGCTCCTCATAATTAAGTGCCTTTACTAAAACCTTTAATCCAAACTACTCTCGTTCTCTCTTTATTTCCGCAATCCCATTAAAGTAAAGTTTAAAGAAAAAAGCAAAAAACTAAAATCCCATGCTCAGCTTTAAAATTTTGTTATATATCAGTTAAGCTTAAAGTACTGCTCAGGCATGAATTCGAACGTTCAACCTCCTCAACCAAATAGAATGAAGAATCATGTGGAAAACATCAAATCTTTTTAGTGACATATTTACCTCAAAATGCCTTCTTGCTTGCACTCCCCTTCTTTGCATTCTGATACACTTCCTTTCAGGAATACCCATCAAAATCTCCTTAAGCTGTGGAATCTCACTTGGGAACACCACAACAGCAAATGACTCCCATTTAAGAACATCACTGAAAGGAGGAATATACCCTTCAGAGATCAAAACTGGAACACACCCATTATAAAGAGCTTCAACCACTCTAGGACTTGCAACTTCATGACCACCTGGACAAAGGCAATACTTGTTGTTCTTCACGAACTCAATATAGGAGTAATTATTGTGCTTTGGAAGGTACTCGAAAACTTGTATGCCTTGGTCACCTTTGTCCTTCCAATGGTTTACATGGATTGGGCGAATTGGGCCTTGAAGCCCTCCAGCGAAATACAAGAATTGTTCGATAAGATGGAGAAGGGGTTGGGAGTGGTGGTGGCATTTTGCTTGATGGAAGATGTATTTCTGGCTGGCAGTGTTGCATCCTTCAATGGGTCGAATCCTTCGGAGGTATTTCACCACTGCAATGCCAACACCTCGGAAGGATCCAACCCATCAAAGGATGCAACACTACGAGAAATACATCTTCCATCGGGCAAAATGCCACCACCATTCCCAACCCCTTCTCCGTCTCGTTGTACAATTCTTTTTTTTTTTTTTGCCGGAGGGCTTCATGGCCCAATTCGCCCAATCCTTCTAAACCACTGGAAGGAGAAACGTGACCAAGACATGCAAGTCTTCGAGTACCTTCCAAAGCACAATAATTACTCCTATGTTGAGTTCATGAAGAACAGCAAGTATTGCCTTTGTCCAAGTGGTTATGAAGTTGCAAGTCCTAGAGTGGTTGAAGCTCTTTATAATGGGTGTGTTCCAGTTTTGATCCCCAAAGGCTATATTCCTCCTTTCAGTGATGTTCTTAACTGGGAGTCATTTGCTAGTGTGGTTTCTCCAAGTGAGATTCCCAAGCCTAGGGAAATTTTGATGGGTATTCCTAGTATATCAGAATGCAGAGAAGGGGAGTGCAAGCAACAAGGCATTTTGTGGCGAATATGCCACCAAAAAGATTTGATGTTTTCCACATGATTCTTCATTCTATTTGGCTGAGGAGTTTGAACGTTCGAATTCATGCCTGACCAGTATTTTAAGCTTAATTGATATATAACAAGATTTTAAAGCTGAGTATGGGATTTTAGTTTTCTGCTTTTTTCTTTAAATTTTATCTTAATGGGATTGAGGAAATAAAGAGAGAACGAGAGTAGTTTGGAGCAATAAGGGCCAGTTGTTCAGTGCAAGTAATGTTGATCTAGCATTTGATATATTGTCTATGTTTTTTTCTTTCTTCAAAATTTATTGTGTAATTATCGATTATGAATTTACTACCGGTCAAAGTCTGTAAAACATTCTCATGTAATTCCTTCTCGTCCTCCATTTTATAACACTTCTTTTTGGTTGTTAAATCCTACATCAATATTTAATAAATAACTCAAGGTGAAAATTTTAGTACCATGCATGTATCTGTAGAGTTCAATGCACACAAAGTTGCAATAATAAACGAAAAAAAGAACACACACAGATTTACGTGGTTCGGTAAAATTTACCTACTCCACAGGAGATGAAGAGATCTACTAATTTAAGGAGAAAATTTACACCACTCAATGTCTTCTCTAAATTTCTATCTACACTAATGAATCTCTAGCTCTCCACCCCTTTATATAGAGTCTTCCACTTAGTATCCTATTCAAAATTGGAGAGCTTTAAACTCAATTTCCTATTCTAACTAGAAGTCTGAAACAAATAAGAAACTGATATGTATCAGGATACAAGTCAAAAGAAACTCATAAAAATAGAAACACCTCTTGGGCCTACAAGAGTCCGAGACACGTATATATAACAATATCCATATTAAAATACACCCCTGGAGCTCATCATACATGGTTTCATGGCATGATTGGGTAAGGATAGTTATATTTTATTTTATTTTATTTTATCTTTTATTTTAATAGGAAAGTAGATTTGAATGTACGTCATGAAAATAAAATGAATTTAAATAAAGTGACAATAACATTACCGAGATTGTAGCGGAGATTAAAGACAAATTTTCAATGGAATTCACAATTCAAAAACTCCACTTTCTACTCTATAAAAAATCTTTATCGCTTCTCTATGCTAAACTATATTACAATCCTATATTTATAGAGAAATTAGATGATTAATTCCTTTAATTTTCTATAATAATTTTAGTTGTTTGGAGATAGGATAACTAGTAGTGTCAGTTATCTATTGATTTTAGGGAAATTGTAGTGATCAATAGTTATACTAAAAAACAATGAACTCTAGCTCATCAATATGACCAATAAAACTAATAAGTCTCTTAATTATGATAAAATTCTAACATCTATAGGGTAATGCCAATTTATAAAACATGTGTGGAACTAAATACTAATTCATCTAAGATATGGAAATGTTGTTCATGTAAAATAAAAGTTGAGATCTTATTCTCAATTGTTGGTACCAAAGTCTTTCAAAGTGAACCTAAGGGCATATTAATTGGGACAATATTAATAGTCATCTAATTTTTACTAAATAATTAATCAAATATAATACAATCTAATTTTTACTCAATTCTCAAACATCTTCTTACAAGAGAACCAATTTTTACTCAATTTATTAGTTCCTCTACTTCAATTTATTTCCTTGACTATTATTTATAATAGACATTAATTAAACAAACTTCTACTACAACCTGAATAGCAAAACTATAAATTGTACTCAAATTATACACTTTTTATTTTTGGTCCGTGCCAAAACTCAAACAATCTCTCTCTATCTTGGCGAGAACTGCACCAAACTATCGATTTTCAATATTTTTGTAGCACGGGAATGACAGTTCAAACTCTAATTTTATACCTTTGAGATTCAACTAATCAACCATTCTTTGGAATAATGTGAAGAATCATTCAATTAATTTTTGCAATCCGCCAAACGAAGAATCTTCTAATTTGTAATTGCTTAATCTTCCAATCTTCATAATCGCTCTATCATAAAGAAAACGTATTGCAAGACAATTAATCTTCATTCAATCTCAATCTTTCTGCTTTAATGTCTTTCTTTAATTCTTATTTATAATAAACATTAAACAGACTTCTAGTATAACTCAAACATTAAAATTATAAATCTACTACAACTAAAAACTTTAAAATTAGAAACCTACAAAAACTAACACACTACCTATTCTAATTGTACTCAAATTACACAGTTTTTTTTTTTTTTTTTGGCTTGAGTCAAAATTCTAACAATTCAAACCTACCATTAGTGGCATGAAAGCTGATAGTATGGCTGGTAGTCATGTATGTCAAGGTGAAGAATGGGAATGTGCTTACGATTAGGGATGGTTCATTGAGTTCCTCTCCTAGCTCCTTGAGATAATGGCAATGGTTGATTTGACATAATTAATCTTGCAATGTGATAATGATAGCATCTCAATTTTGATCTAAGGTAAAATCTTTTTTGGGTATGTATGACCAAAATAATAGACATGCATGCATCAAATACAAGAATCTTCATCACATAGAATATTAATTGAGATCTTATCCTATCTGACTTATAGCATAGCTAAAACATGTGCATTAGATGGCGTCTTTTATTCATGTCGGAGTCCCAATAACATGGTACCAAGTCTACTTGAAAAGGAAGATGGTTAAAACGCCAAAAATGCATCTTATTTTTCCAGCGTTAGCCATAACTTTTGCGAGAGTTGAAGGATGGTGTGCAACATCCACTCCATAAATATTTTCAAGCTGAACTTGTATATTTCAAAAACATAATTAAGTCCACGTAACATTGCAACATATCATGACAGAAAAAATAAAAATAATAATAACAAAACACCCACCATTCATCGTACCCGCTTCAATAACAGTATGAAGTTCAACACATCATGATAGAAAAACATTAATGAAATAAAATAAAGTAAAATAAAATAAAATAAAGATAATAATAAAACACCCATCCACCATTCATCGTACTCACGACAATATAAGTATAACTTTGTATATAATTTGTGCGTCAAATGCTCCTATTAGTAGAACTTTGTATATAATTTGTGCGTCAAATGCTCAAGTATTAGAATATCAAAATTGATTGACCACATGAATAATCAATTTGTTTATCAAGTAGAGTCTCACAAAATCTTTTCTCATTGATTTCAATTACATCTGAAAACAACTTATAAACTTTATTATGACTGTCCTTCATCGACTTGCAACTAGATACATTAGATCATCCTTTAAATGTATGTAGGCAAAGACCCTTTTTATGAAAAATTATGCACGAGAAATCTACAAGTACCTAACAAGAACCATGTCTTCTTATAAAATAAGGACGAAGAGCAAGCCCATGAAGTGATGAAACTGTTTATTCTCTATATTTTCAAGTGTTGAAGCTATGTACCTCTATTTGGTGTTCTTAATTGGAAGGCTCTCTCTCTCTCTCTCTCTCTCTCTCTCTCTCTCTCTCTCTCTCTCTCTCTCTCTCTCTCTTGATTCAAAAGGAAAAACTCAGCTACTAGGGTTGCGAGAACAGAACATTACAAGCATCTGCAAATAGAAGCTGAGAAATACCCAGAGGGGATGAATACAAATGAAGACCATCCCTACTAGTGAGGCTGAGGTTTGCTAAAAAATTGACACACTAGTTCCCTTCACGAAGCACATGCTGCAATTAAACCTATCACCGGTGTTTAATTAAAAGCTTACAATCTCGGATGAGGCAAGATTGAGGATGAAACTCCCAATCATCTGATTTTATCACTGTGATGGCCTTAAGCAATCCAATTCGAAAATTACCTTATGATAGTTACGATTCCATGCTAAATGCAGGCCTTCTCGAATGCCCTAAAGCTCTGTAACTATATTGGTAGTAATTCCAATAGACATAACAAAAACCTGCATCCATTCCCCCCATCACTCCTAATGAGATCACCAAAGCTTACTAGGCCTAGGTTACCCTTTGCTACTCCATTTGTACTTATCTTGACCCAATCTTACAAAGGATGGTTCCAACTTATCCATTTGGTCTACACAACACTCATGGGATCGTGGTTGTTGAACCCTGCATCATGGAGGGAAGTATATAATGTTATCCATTTATACAATATGGTTATCCGGTAAGTCCGGGCCCCTTGAATTAGGGCTTCATTCCGCATCATCCATATTATCCAAATTGTAGCTAAGAACCTGCAACACCAACCATGCTGAGATGTCTCCATCAAATTGGTGTTTTCCTTTAGCCACTCACTAGAGGTCCAATGGAAAAACTCATTGGAAAGAATGTTACCATTCACTAGGCGCCAAATATACCTTGCTTTTGGGCAGTCTTTGAGCACGTGTAATATCGCTTCTTCCGTCTTTCTACATCTTTTGCATATAGGATTATCGGTTATACTTTGCTTGTATCTTAAGTTTTCAGTAAGAATTTTGTTTTGTGTAGCAAGCCACAAAAACACTTTGAACTTATGGGGACAGTGAAGGCGCCAGATCCAAGTGATGTAATTGTTCCCCCTCAACGGAGTTTTCTGAAGTAAGTGTATCATAAGCTAATTTAGTTGAGAAACACCCAGTTTAATGAGTTTCCATATGCAGTGATCTGATAAATCGAAGTTTGGAAGAGGGATGGCTCGGATGGTGTCGAATATATGAGAAGGAAGAGGAGTATGTAGAGAGCTCAAGTTCTAGGTACGGTTGATGCTAATAATTATGTCAACCTTAGTCTTATAGTCATCCGGATAAACTGGGCGATCAATTAGGCTTTTGAGAGTTCTGTCATTCAATCAACAATCATCCCATAAGAAAATAGTTGCACCATCAGCCAACCACCATTTTAAACCTTTCTTCAAACAGTTCACACCTTGTAGAATACCCTTCCAGATGAAAGAGTTGGAGCCTCTTGGAAGGGCGTGTAACAAATCCACAGAACCCAAATACTTCACCTTCAAGAGATTTACCCACATCGCCTTGTCACATCGCCTTGTCACATCACCTTGTCACAAATCAAATGTATCTAAATCATGTGAAACTATTTAAACCATGTCATTTCACACAAGTTTTATGGAAGAAATAAAAGTCACAGAAAATACCTAAATTAGACTACTCACCTCGAATCTTGCGCACTGATGTCCCATCGACAACCGATCGAACCCGCAGTACTTTCTCGAATCTGCATCAATCATAACTCAACTTAGTTTTACCCATGCAGTGGCTTAATCCACTAATCCCACTGTCCCTAATCGGTCTCGATCGACCCAAGTCGTTTTGGTCAATTGGTCCATCTTGGTCGATTCTGGTCAACTCTGGTTAAGGTGGTCACCCTAGTCACTTTTGGTCAATTTGTGCCCAAATTGGGTCAAAATAGGTCATTTGGATCAAAATTGGGTCAAAATTCCCAAATTCCAACACTTAGTCAAATTTTGTGCTCAACGTTCTCTTGCGCAGCAAGCTTGCCGATTTTTCTACGATCAATCTGTAAGTCGGATTTACACAAAACTTTTCAAATTTCATATAAACTGTCCAAACTTTCACCAGAATTTTATTTCATAATTTTTGGACATCATTTACTAGGTTTTCTAGGTGTAATAACAAAGACTGTAAGAATCTCGTACACCCTGTGACAAACAGTGACTGTTTGCCTAATTTGACCCACTTATCCATATCAACGTTCTGAAATTTGGTAGGCATATTCTAGACATACTCAGGGATCTCTCCACTAAATTTCAGCTTAAAACACTAAGGTTTGGTCATTCAATCTACTTTTAGAAAATTCAGTCGAATTATAGGAACTTTTCTAGGTTCATAGTTTCCATTAACTTTCCAGTATTCATTCTCCCATTAAACCACCATTCCATGGGTCATTTCTTGTGTCTAATTGCAATATGTAGGTCATAAAAAATTCATTCATCAAGAATACTTTGAATCAGTAGCATGTGATACAAAAATCATGCCTATCATTTTATCAATCTCTCTGCTGCATTTTAAAGGAACACAAGAAATTGTTTCAAGTCCTAGCACTCTAACAAGCATGACATATTTGTAAGTGTAGCAAATCATATTCTCAAAGGCTCAAGATCAGATCTTTATATCTTTTTAGAACCTCTATTATGAGGTTTAAAATGCCTCTGGTTCCAGCCCGAATGAGTGCCTTTAGGTGTTCCAAATATACCTCCAAATCTAGTCTCAAACTGGTTTCTATCGGCACTATTACAACAGTGAGTCTAACAGTTAACAACAGTGGCTTATAAAACATATTAAATGTTCCATTTTTTTTATTTTTACCACTTGAACACTTGAATACACATGATAAGGGGTAGAATGATGAGTTTTTACTTCAAGGATGAGCTTGGAATAGTTCAGGTGTGAGCCTTCCTATAGTTACTCCAACATTGTTTCTATTACACAGTTGCAATAGTGAGTAGATACCAACTTTAAAGGCTAGAAAATCATATGTAAAGTCTCATTTTTCATCTTCTAACAATTGAAGGTTAAAGTACACATGGAACTAAAGAAGATGGACCATCTTACCCGCAAAATGAACTTGGAAATGACCAAGGATTTGAAGCTCCAAAGGTGGCTCTACATAGGTTTTTCTAATTTTTTTGGGTTTAAACACTGTAAATAGGACTTTTTCTCGGGGGTTTCAACTCCAAACGTTTCCAAAATGGAGCAAGCTGCTTATAGGACTTCGTAGGTGGTAGTATAAGCTTCAAAACAAGCCAAGATTCAGAGGATTTGACTATGAATGAGGGAGATCCAAGCTTGTGAAGGAGGGTCACAGTTGTTGGAATTTTCTGGACTTGTGCTCAAAGAGGGGTTTTGTTGCATAGGGGGTGCTTACATGATAAGATGGAGGTGACATGTGGCCATCCAGGTGGCTCTCAAGCTCCCATGTTGGATGCCCAGTTGACAACATTCATTGGCTACAATTGAGGCTTTGAGTTGATGGCAAAAGCATGGAAACAATACCATGGACTTCCATGGTTTAGCAATTGAAAAATCACCAAAAAATTTGGAAATTCGAGCAAAAATTTGTTCAAAACGTGCCAAAAACGCACAAGAGACAAAACAAAGTAGGGGGGCTTTGGTTTTGGGGGCGCATGGGCCGATCAGCCCGGTTGGGCTGACCCATGCGCCAAGCCCAAGCCCGCATGGGCTTTGGCCTGTTGGGGGCTGGGCTGCCCAGGCCCCTAATACATATTATTATTATTATTATTATTATTATTTGCATTTGCCACTCCCTTCCTTATATATACAACCGAAAATTAAATTTTTTTAAAAATCATTTAATCCATTTCTCATCAAAATCTACAATTATACATTATTTTCATTACTTATACAATTATTTTCTCAAAAATTGAATAGTCCATCAAAAATCATATTTTTCTCTTAAAAATTCTATTAATTTCTCTAAAAATTTCATAATTATTCCAAAAATTCAATAATTAATCCCAAAAATTAATTCTCTCAAAAAATTACATTTTCCTTATAATCCCATGTATTTTCTATTCAAAATCACAATTTTCCCCATTATTTCAATTTTCTCTAATAAACAATTCGAAATTGGAAAAATTTGAGGATCGTTCATATATTTCATTTAAAATTTTCGAAAATATATATATTGAACCCGAAAATTTTTGTACATCAAAACATGGGTTGTCACATTTCCCAACATATAATATTCTAGATGTTTATGGTCTTGATTAAATTATTCAATTTGTTATTATTATTTAATTTCCTATTCAAATGTGGGGTATTGTTAGTAAAAAATTAGTTTGAGTCGGAAACAATTGTCCCATGTAGGAAAGAGGTACAAAACTTGTTGAAAATAAAAAGAAAGTAGTTGAAAACTAACTTGGCCTGGAGGCCTTGGTCTTTGACCTAAATAATTAACATTTTTATTTTTAAATTTAATTATTAAATAATTTTTTTAAATTCAAAATATAAGTGTTGGACAGTTATTAACAGTTAACAACTGTTATTTGGAAAATTATAAATTTTCATTGTTATCCATTTGTTTTTTAAAAATAAAAATATTTTGCTTATTAAAAAATATAAAATTTTTATATTTAAGTTCGTAAACTAGACTTTTAGTTTATTAGAAATCAATTTGTAGTGCTTCAAATTGATTTGACAATCAAATCCTGGGAGACATTGATTTTTAAGCATAAGAGAAGAGATAAAATTCGGTCTTTTGACATTATATTTGTATTATATGTATCAATCAATTTTTATTGTTTTCTAATTTTTATTTTGTTTTAGTAGTATTATATGATCGTATAATAAATTATCTGTATAATTTTCTAACATATAGCTGACTTGGGCCGAATAGCATTGAGCTGCTTACGCATTTATCAGCCAGTCCGCCCAAATCTAATCCAACGAACTGGAAAATCCGAATGAGGCCGTATCACTAGGCAAACATATAATGGAGAGGAAATTACATAATATATCACTATTTTAAAAATATTATCAAAAATATTTTCATCAACTTTTCATTTTTCACTTTTATCAACATTTTTATTTTATTTACAATAATACATATTCGTCCATGAGGAATGAAGACGAGCTGCTGCTCCTGCTAGCTGCCTTCATTTTGTTGCTCACCACCACCAAATCCGTCGCTGCTCACTGCTGCTCCTCTACTCCTCGCCGCCGCTACTAGTCGCTGCTCTTTTTTGCCCACAGTTGCAGCTCCCGTTGCTCCTTTGTTGGTATGTTGTTCTGCTGCTGGCCGTCCGACCCTGCTGCTGTTAGCTGCTCCTACTGGCTGCCTACGTTTTGCTGCTCACCGCCACCAGATCTGTCGCTGCTCGTCGCTCTGTCGCTGCAACCGACGTTGCCGAAACCTTTCGTCGTCGCTACGGCAACTGCTGTAGTTCGTGATCAACACAACAATGGTTTTGCTGCCTCTGTTTGTTATTTGCTCTACTGATCTGTTTGTAGCAAAGTCGTTGCCACCAAAACTGTTATTGTTGATCGACAAAGGCGTCGCCGACAACGAGCTTGCAGCCACAGATTTGCAGCACCGGCGACGGCGATGGCTGCCTCTGTCGCTGCAACCGCCGTCACCGGCAACAAGCTTGGGCACTGACGACGTCGGATTCCTCTTCTTTCCTTGAATCACTGCCTCTGTTGATGCAACCACCGTCGCAAAAAACGAGCTTGCAGTAGTAGATTTGTAGCACCAGTGATGGCGATTGCTGCCTTTGTTTGTTGTTTGCTCTACTGATCTATTTGTAGCAAAGTCGTTGCCACCAAAGCTGCTATTTTTTATCGACAGAGGCGTCGCCTGCGACGAGCTTTCAGCCACAGATTTGTAGCACCAGCGACGGCGATGGCTGCCTCTGTCGCTGCAACAGCCGTCACAGGCAACGTGCTTGGGCACCGGCAATGCCGGGTTCCTCTTCTTTCCTTGAATCGCTGCCTATCATTGCAACCACCATCACCGGCGACGAGCTTGGTCGTCGATGAGTTGTAGGGGCTCTATGATAAGTTGCTGATGCCAAGGTAATATAGTATATACATATAATATACACATTATATACAAATAATACATCCATAATATACTATATATGTATAATATACATATTGTATATGAATAATATACAAATAATATACATATAATATACCAATATTAATTATATATTATATACATATTTATATGTGAATAATATACAGATTATATATGAATAATATATAGACTGTTGCTGTTCACCAGCCGGAGTGATGCTCACCGGACTGTTGTTGTTCGTCGGTCGGAGTGATGCTTGCCGGAGTGTTGTTGTTCGTTGGCCGGAGTGTTGCTGTTCACCCGCCGAAGTGATGCTCGCCAGACTGTTGCTGTTCGCC
Organism: Tinospora cordifolia; assembly: GCA_030144865.1. Lineage (NCBI taxonomy): Eukaryota > Viridiplantae > Streptophyta > Magnoliopsida > Ranunculales > Menispermaceae > Tinospora > Tinospora cordifolia. Next base: position 16,016 of record JAJIYU010004542.1, read on the forward strand.
GGCCGGAGTGATGCTCGCTAGAGTAATGTTCGTTGGACTGTTGCTGTTTGTTGGCCGGAGTGATACTTACCTGACTGTTGTTCTCTGATAGACTGTTTTGCTTTTTTATTATATGCTCACTGGAGTAATGTTCGCTGGACTGTTGCTGTTTGCCGGCCGGAGTGATGCTCGCCGCACTGTTGTTGTTCGCTGGTCGGAGTGATACTCACCGGACTGTTGTTCTCCGACAGACTATTTTGCTTTTTTATTATTTTTGTAATTAATATTTTAATATTTATATAAAGTTGAAATACTTGATATTATTGTAATATATTTTAAAATATTGCATAAAAATGTAAAAAGCCCTATAATGGATTAGAGGCTTGAAAAATTGGGCCTGTTATTGGACGTTAACTTACGAGGCCGATTTGATCGTATCTTCAACCTGGAAACACTTTAAAATTAATATTCTCTGCATATGTAAAGTTAGCTATCATATTAATTTCACATCTGCAAGAACTGCATGCAGTAACAAGTCCAAACATGAGGAGAGAAAAGATGAGAGAATCGAACGAGTTTCAGCAACTTTTTTCATCATCATTGTCATCGTCCTCTTCATCTTCACCATCTTCTTCTTGGCGTTGGTGGCGCTCAAGTTCATGTATTTCAATTTCACTTTCTCTGGGCATAGTAATTTCTTTGTTAATCATGGTATTTCAGATTCCTCCTGGTTCAAACCCATCACCGTTCATGTCTTCTTCTTCTTCTTCTTCTTCTGCAATGGGAAATCCATGGACAGCCCAATCTTCTTTATCTTTTTCTTCTGCTTCTCTCACTGCCGGGAACACTTCATCATCACCAACCTGGGATAGTAAAACAAATTACTCGACTGTGGTGGGTATTACTAGCGGAAGTGGGTATCACTAGCGGCAATTAATCTTTGTAAAATAAACTTATTTACTTCTTGCATTTCCATCTCTCAAAAATTGTATGCTTCTTTCGATATAGTTGATTCTTTTTTGGGTTGATCATAAATGTGAAAAGAAGTTTTGCTTAATTTCTTGTTACCATCTGTCAATCAGTTCGATCTTCCATTGCATCACTGAGCAAATATTCTGTTTTTTCCTGTGGTGTTTATTTTCTTGGGTTTTATATTTATAACTTTTCAATTTCTTTGCAGTACAACTTCACACTTAAAAAGATAGTTTCTTTAATCTTTTTCTTTTGGCAGGTGATCTTAGGATTTATTATATATGCCTTTCTTGCGTTTTGGGTTTCACCTTCTTCTCTTCGTCTTCTTGATCTTCTTCTTTCTTTGACTTCGTTTATTTAATTAACTACGAGTTTGTGACTTTTACTGTAATGTGTGGTGAAATATGAATGAATAATTTTCTTGCGCTTTAAGCAAAGGGAGCTGGTTTTGCTGCGCAGGATGTCATAAAGCACAAGGAATCAATTAGTTATAACTCATCCAAGAATGCTTCCCAGTTTCAAGATCTTGGTCCTATGAACAATGTGGTACGCAAAGAATATAGCAAACTCGAGAGAGTTGAAGTGGGTCTTGCCAGAGCTCGAGACAGGATTCGGAAAGCTGCTCGAAATGGGACCCTATTTTATGACGGTGACTACATTCCTCAAGGCCCAATTTATAGGAATGCCCGTGCCTTTCACAGGTACCGGTCTTTCTTGTTTTCAACGCCGTCGAGACTAAGTAGTAAATAGCGTGTTGTTTCGTCTCTTCAAGGGCATTTAATTACTCATGCTTAATGTACTATTTAGAGCCAATTCCTCGTCCAATTGATACTTATTTAGATTGGCCAATTGGATTAGCTTGGGATTTTATAATAATCTTAATGTGGAATAAGTAAAATAATTAATATGAGAGCAAAGTAATTAGAATCACTTCATTAACATTATGTTTTTACCATGTGAATAATAGTTATAATAATATAAGGCTTGGTCCTGGGTGTTAATGCTCAACACTTAGTTAATATGATAGCACCCACACCAGTGGATGTACGTGTATCACACATATGATACATCCAATGGCGTTGGGCGCCAGCTTCGGGAGATGGGTGTTGCTCTTTGGCCAGCTTATATATATAGTTCAAAAAGAATAATTCATGGTTGAGTTAAATTGAGAAATATACATAATTTTTAAATTTATCCAATTGCAGGAGTTATTTGGAAATGGAAAATTCATTCAAGGTTTATGTGTATGAAGAAGGAGAGCCCCCACTGTTCCATACGGCAAATTGCAAAAGCATATACGCAATAGAAGGCATTTTCATCAATGACTTAGAGATTAGCAAATTTCGAACTCGAAATCCTGATGAAGCCCAGGTTTTCTTCCTTCCATTTAGTGTTGTTATGATGGTTCAATACATTTTTGTGCTCAACTCCCATGATTCCAGTCCCTTTGATCGAACCATCAATGATTACATCAATGTCATTGCCGGGAAGCACCCTTACTGGAATAGAAGTCATGGAGCTGATCATTTCATGGTTTCTTGCCATGACTGGGTAAGAATTAATATTCTCTTGAATCGTCTTAAATCATGTACCAATATGTGATTCAAGGTAATTCCATGATGTTTATATAAAGGTGACTTGCACTATGAACATAAACTTTAAATGTCAACGTAATAGCTCGTTGATTTTTTTTTAATGGCATGCATTGAACAGGCTCCAGATGAATCAGCATTCAATTCATTTCTCTACAACAACTCCATAAGAGTTCTCTGCAATGCCAACACCTCGGAAGGATTCAATCCATCAAAGGATGCAGCACTACCAGAAATACACCTTCCATCGGGCAAAATGCCACCACCACTCCCAACCCCTTCGCCATCTCGTCGTACAATTCTTGCATTTTTCGCTGGAGGGCTTCACGGTCCAATTCGCCCAATCCTTCTAAACCACTGGAAGGACAAAGGTGACCAAGACATGCAAGTCTTCGAGTACCTTCCAAAGCACAATAATTACTCCTATATTGATTTCATGAGGAACAGCAAGTATTGCCTTTGTCCAAGTGGTTATGAAGTTGCAAGTCCTAGAGTGGTTGAAGCTCTTTATAATGGGTGTGTTCCAGTTTTGATCTCTGAAGGGTATATTCCTCCTTTCAGTGATGTTCTTAACTGGGATTCATTTGCTGTTGTGGTGTCTCCAAGTGAGATTCCCAAGCTTAAGGAGATTTTGATGGGTATTCCTGTGAGGAACTATATCAGAATGCAGAGAAGGGGAGTGCAAGCAAGAAGGCATTTTGAGGTGAATATGCCGCCAAAAAGATTTGATGTTTTCCACATGATTCTTCATTCTGTTTGGCTGAGGAGGTTGAACGTTCGAATTCATGCCTGACCAGTACTTTAAGCTTAATTGCACATATAACAAGATTTTAAGGCTGAGTATGGGATTTTAGTTTTTTGCTTTTGTCTTTAAATTTTATCATAATGGGATCGTGGAAATAAAGAGAGGAAGAGAGTAGTTTGAAGCAATATGGGCCAGTTGTTCAGAGCAAGCAATGTTGATCTAGTACATGATATGTTGTATTTTTTTTTCTTTCCTCTAAATTTGTTGTGTAATTAACGATTATGAATTTATTAGCAGTTAAAGTCTCTAAAATGTTCTCATACAATTCCTTCTAGTCCTCCATATGGATATATTAAAATACTAGCCTTGGAGCTCATCATATCACGCTCTCATGGCATGATTGAGTAAGGATAGTTATAGTTTGTTCTTTTTTTTTTAATAGGAAAGTAGATTTGAATGTACATCATTAAAATAAAATGAATTTAAACAAAGTTACAAAAACATTACCAAGATTGTAGCTAAGGGTTTATATGTGTTTGATTTTGTCACAATAATTCGGATATATTAAAGACAGATTTTCAATGGAATCCACTTTCTACCCAATAAAAAAAATCTTTATCATTTCTCTATGTTAAACTATATTATAATCCTATATTTATGGACGGGTTAGATGTTTAATTTCTTTATTAATTTTCTATAACAATTTGAGTTTTGTAGAGATAAGATAACTAGTAATGTTAAATTGAGTTTTGTAGAGATAAGATAACTAGTAATGTTAGTTATTTATTGGTTTAAGGGGATTATGGTGATCAATAGTTATACTAAAATAACAATAAAATCTAGTTGATCAGTATGATCAATAAAACTAATAAGTCCCCCAACTTTGATAAAATTCCAACATATATAGGGTAATGCCAATTCATGAAATATGTGTGGAACTAAATACTAGTTCACATAAGATATGAAAATATTTTTCAGGTAAAATATAAGTTGAGATCTTGTATATTAATAATTGGGACAATATTAATAGTGATTCATGTTGGGTTTTTACAACCTTAATCAATCAACTAAATAATCAATCAAATTTTTACTCAATTCTCAAAAAGTTTCTTATAAGACAGTCAATTTTTACTCAATCTCTCAATCTTTCTATGTCAAATTATTATCTTAACTGTCATTTGTAATAAACATTAAATAAACTTCCAGTAAAATTCAAATACTACAATTATAATCCAATACAATTAAAAGCTCTAAAATTAGAAACCTACTAAAAACTAACATACTTTCTATTCTAATTGTACTCAAATTACATGCTTTCCATTTTTTGTTTAAGTCAAAATTTTAACAATCTCCATCTTAGCGAGAACTCCACTATGCAATTAATCTTCAACCTTTGTTATAGCATGCGAACGATCATTCGAACTCAAATCTCATGCATTTGAGATACAACCAATCAACCAGTTTTTGGAGTAATGCGAAGAAACATTCAATCAATCTTCGCAATTCACCTGTGGACAAACAAATAACCAATCTTCTTGTTAATATATAATCATATCTATAAGATATTATATAAGATAAGATATTAATTATAAGGATTATATTGTATCTAATATATATTATACGGTATCTTTATTTTTACCTTTTTTGCTCTACTGTACAGCTATAAATAGCTTACTGTAACATGTTATTTCTCATTCAGAATTGTAGCAATACAATATTCATCATGATATCAGAGCGGGTCTAGTTTTTTTTTTCGGTGTTTAATTAGCTTTGGCGACAACGATTAGCATTGCTCCGATCGTACAACGATCAGCATTGCTCCACTCGGACCGATCACCACTGCTACTCTCGGACTGATCACGTCCGATCACTGGTTTTGATTGTTGTCCGTTGGGATTGCTACTGTGCCGCTACCATCACTACTGCTGATCGCCCCCCACCAGAACGCTGCTGCTGCTTTCCCGTCTTTCGTTGCTGCTAGTACCACCCCCCGCCGCCCCCCCCCCTCTTTGGTTGGTTGCTGCTAGTAAACCCCCCCGCCCTTTCTGGTTGCTCCCCCACCCCTTACTGTTCTGATCGTCCTCCCCCCCCCACCTTGCTGTGGTGGGCCCAGTTGCTGATCGTCCCCCCACCTTGCTGTTTGAAGAACAACACGAAGTTTGGGCAAGTACTCATTGTAAGATTCTATCCTGGTTAATCAATACCTCCGTACCATCTATTCAGATTCTTTTGCCAAAATTTCGTAATGTTCAACTTGCATGGAATTTTTTGTCCAACCGATATAATTGCTCAAGCGATTTAGCTCTTCAATATCAGTTGGAATCTCGCTTACAACACTTACGACAAGCACCAGGTCAGTCAATATTAGATTATCACTCTCAGATGAGTGCTTTATGGGATCAATTATCTCAAGCTGATCTAGATATCAAGCATCCCGCTTCTACTAAAGCTTTTCAGACATATCGGGATCGTCGTCATTTCATTCAATTCATGATGGGTATACGAGATGATTTTGAACATGCATGTGCCTCTCTTCTTCATCGGACTCCTCTTCCGACACTTGAGACTGCACTTACCGAATTAATCTCTGAAGAAACACGTCATGCTGCCAAGCGTAGCATAACCTCTGACCAGGTCTTGGTAACCTCTACTACTTCCCTAGTTCCTGAACAACAGATCTCTGCTGCTGTTTCAAAAGTACAAGGGAAAGGTAAACACAAATTCACTGGACAATGCTACAAGTGTGGCTTTTTTGGACACTGTGGTTCTGACTGTCGACGCTCAAAAAATGATCCGAATAAAAATAATTCAAGTCGCACTGCTGCTTCCACTGTCTCTTCTGCACCAAACACATCTGAAACACCCACCTTGTCTCTTACTACAGCCGATCTTGAGGCACTCGTGCAACAGGTTCTATCCAAAACATCCACTGCTTTTTCTGTTAAATAAGGTAATCCATCACCTTGGTTTATTGAATCTGCTTGTTGCAATCACATGACCTCCGATAGTTCATTAGTATCACTTAATAACAACACTCCACCCATTTTTTCTATCTATACTGTTGATGGCTCAAGTATGACTGTTAGTTCTATTGGTAATATCTCCACACCTAATCTCTCATTTCCTAACACACTTTTTGTTCCTAAATTGTCCCTTAATCTCCTTTCGGTTGGTCAACTTGTCGAAAATGGTTGCATTGTAACTATTTCTAATAAAGGATGTGACATGCAAGATCAAAAGACGAGGCGGCTGATTGGGACCAGGTGTAAAGTTAGTCATCTTTTTGAGCTTACTTCTCTACATGTACCTTCCTCTGCTCCTCTATTGTTGAGTCAGTTACTACCTGTGGTTTATGGCATTCATGCCTTGGCCATGCATCTTTGTCTCGAATTCAAACTTTAGCTTCTACTGGTTGTCTAGGTCACATCAATTTTGAAAAATTTGATTGCATTCATTGTCAACTGAATAAACAAAGCGCCTTACCCTTCAATAAAAGTGAATCTATTTCATCAGCCCCTTTTGATCTCGTCCATTCTGATATCTGGGGTCCTGCTCCCATACCTACAAAAGGTGGATCTAGATATTTTGTGATCTTTATTGATGACTTTTCAAGATATACGTGGTTATATCTCTTAAAAGATCATTCAGAATTGCTTGATGTTTTTCGTTCCTTTCAAAAAATGATTCGCACTCAATTTGGAAAAAAGATCAAAATATTTCGTGCTGATAACGCCCCAGAATACACATCCACTGCCTTTCTTAAAACTCTAAAGAGTTGTGGGACTTTAAACCACCGCTCGTGCCCATATACCTCTCAGCAGAATGGTCGTGCTGAAAGAAAACATCGACACATTTTAGATACTGTTCGATCTCTTCTTCTTTCCTCTTAACTATCTGAACATTTTTGGGGAGAAGTTGCACTCACTGCCATCTACACTATTAATCGTATTCCATCCTCCACTATAGCTGGCCAAACTCCATATTCAATCCTCTACAAAAAAACACTTGATTATTCCGTATTAAAAACATTTGGCTGTGCATGCTTTGTCTTACTACCTCCGCATGAACGTTCCAAGTTAGAACCTCGTTCCCGACTTTTTTGTTTTCTCGGTTATGGCATTGAACATAAGGGCTACCGTTGTTATGATCCCATTGCACAAAGACTACGTATATCTCACCATGTGCAATTCTGGGAACATCGACCGTTTATGTCTCTTTACACACCATCCCCATCACCTCGTTCCCCTTTCCTGTTCATTGACTCCTCTCCAGAGGTATTTTCTGACTCTAATGTAGATGAAGCAAGCTCTGATACCTCCAACTTATCTAACGGAACTAATTTACCTGCAACGTCGGCTGATCCAATCAACACATTACCTGAGTCTATTCTTACATCTGAACTACGACGTTCTAATCGGGTAAGAACTCTTCCATCCCACCTTCAAGATTATCATTATTTTTTTGCCCTAGCCATTTTGTACGAGCCAACCACCTATCGCGAGGCCAAATCTGACCCGTTATGGCAACAAGCTATGGCCGAAGAACTCCAGGCTGTGGAAACAACTCATACTTGGGATTTAACTGACTTGCCTCAAGGTAAAACTATAGTAGGAAGTAAGTGGGTGTTCAAGATTAAAACTCATGCCGATGGCTCCATAAAACCTATAAAGCACGACTCGTTGTTCGAGGTTTCACACAGGAATACAGTATTGATTATGAGAAAACTTTTGCTCCACTTGCTCGCTTCATGACTTTTCGCTCTTTACTTGCGATTTCTGCCGTTCACAAGTGGAAGATGCTCCAAATGGATGTCAAAAATGCATTCCTTAATGGAGACTTACTTGAGGAAGTTTACTTACAACCTCCTCAAGGTCTTAACCATCCACCAGGAAAAGTTTGTCGTCTTCGTAAAGCCATATATGGTCTCAAACAGTCT
>JAJIYU010004543.1:0-24162 GCA_030144865.1 Tinospora cordifolia
CGGCTATGCGTCTTTTTGTTTTTTTGTGGGAAAAGAGGTGGGGGGGGGGGGGGGGGGGGGGGGGGGGGGGGGGTTATATAGATTTTTCCGACAGAAAAAAACGAAACCGCACAGTTACAAATAGTTTGTTACTGTAGCTACAGTAACCACCGAACCTTATTTTGTCTGCCGACAAAATAGTGACTGTATTTGTGAACAGTAACCGTATATTTAAATAATAATCGTATATTTGAACAATAAATTTTTAATTTTTAATTTTTTTAACTCAAATTTTGGGTATTACGACACTAAAATTGTAGGTATTACAATAATACACATAAGTTTTACTTTTACAAAAATAATGAATATACACAAATAGCTAAATTATAAAATAAATTGAAATTTGTGAGTCTCGGTAGTAAGAACTGGTCCAATTTAGTGATGATCAATCCTATTTAGCAAGAACATCACACATTACTGCTCTTTCTTTTGTGAAGTCCTGGTAGGTGGCGCATGTAAAAAGATATCTGATACTACGATTAGATCACAAAACTGTCCGCCATATAATATACAATGCTAAACATTAGCACTTACTACTGCCTAATGTTAATTAAAATTTAAAAAGCTTGATACTTGTGGCAAGATATCTCTAGAAACAACTCCACAATTTTTTCAGACTTCACTACAGAATAAGACATGTCCATGTTCTTACGACATCACTATCTTCTATTGGAGGAAGCTGTCTCAGAAGAATAGAATCTATTGTTGCAAGATCCCGTCATACATTTCCATTTGTTAACAACACAATCATGTTTATCAGTTAAAACTTGCATCTTGAAGCAGGGAATAAGACAAACCTTAAATGGCATGCCAACAACAAGCTTTGCTGCAGGTGATTTATATAGCTATTCAGGCTTCTGATAAAAGAAAAAGATTATAAAGGATTAGCAACAAACAAAAGTTGACAAAAGTAAACTAATTTAAGACTTAGAATTGACTTGATACAGTGAGTTTGAAATGAATTAATGGCTCATATTGGTGTTGAAATGAGGCAAAACAGGATGAAATAGTTAGGATATATGAAAAAGGAAAACTTGAAAATTGTTAAAAAAAGGTGAGAACAAATAAATTGAACATGATAAAATAACAAGTTGACTTGGGTTGACACACTGAGGTAGCATATGAGTACTAATTTTACAAAATCCATTAGCACAATGATAGAAAATATAACATGTATAAAAGGATTAATAGATATTTTTCCAAGCTTGAAAAAGGACTGAATCGTATAACGAGATATATGAGTAGGGATAATTTGTAGAGCAAAACCAAATTATAGGCCTGTTTTCTAAAATATAGCATGTCTTTTGCCTTTTTATTTTATTAGTTAGAGATTGCTCTATTCAATCAGCATGATTTTTTAATAAATTATTTACGATTAACATGCGGCAATGCAACACATTTCCTTTAAGATTAAACATTTAAGGCTCAAATCATTTAGATTTGCAAACTATATGACATTTTCAGAATACAAGTCTATAATTTTGGAGGTGTCTAAGGGTTCAACTTCACAACTAGGCCAAGCCCACAATTAATATGGATCAGTAGTTGAATGCATCAAACAAATATAAGTAGATAGGAATGACATACGTAAGCATATGACAAGAAGAAAATAAGTCTATATAGCAAATAGAAGTATACAGGAAGAGTTACCTTCAACTGCTCCAAGGATATAGCATAAGAACAGAGCCATCACGACGAACTCCTCTATAATCCACTTCCTCACCCTGAAATCATATGATGACACTGTACTCCATAAGAGTGGAGCAAAATGTATAGCAAACAAAATGATAAAGACTAATAAGCATGTCTCACACAAAACTTACCTCCTGCTGCACAGGCAACTAATCAGTTTGACATTGGAAATCGAAATAACGCCTCTATTTTTCTTCAAATGGTGCCTGATGAAGATGCCACTACAAGAAAGGCAAAGTTGACAACATAAATAAAGAAAAAAAATGAAGATACGTACTTATGCATTTAATGAAACTTCCCACCCCTTTCTGCATATTTGATGCTTTCATTCCCAGGTTTGCCAACCTTTTGAAAGGATCTATCTCTTCCTTTGGTGGCTCAGTGAGGGAAACTCTAATTATGTCCCCTAGACCATCCTATAAAGAAAAGAATGTTACTCATCAAGTGCAAATCAAGCATACTACAATTCGAAGGCCACGTGACGGAATTTGCAATACAAAACAAATGCAAGCAAAACGTTCTCCTTCCAAAAATAAGGTTTGGGCCTTATATTAAATTTCTAATACACACATAATTCAAGGAACCCCAAGGTGCTGAAGTGTTAATAACTTGAATTGCAACACTATAGTGTTGAAAAAAATAATAAATGGTCTAGCAGTAGGACAAAATTTATGGTAACATTCCTAACATTCATACCACTTATACCCACAATATACTTAATTGACCACTGTGATTTTCCCATTGATTGTATTATTGATAAATTAAGCCAATACCTGTAGAAGAGTTCCTATGCCAATTGCAGATTTCATTCGTCCATCTTCACCTTCACCAGCTTCAGTGACACCCAAGTGCAAGGGATAATCCCACCTTGCAACATACATCTCCGCCACGAGTAAATGGTATGCTTGTACCATGATCATTGGGTTGCTTGCTTTCATTGAAAAAACAAAATTATGGAAATCCAGCTTCCTACAAATTCTTGCAAATTCAAATGCAGATTTGACTTGTTTGTGATGAAATATTAGATATTTGCATCAATTAGTTGTAAGAAATAACAAAATATAAACCCAAAACCATTTTGGAGAATGACAGGCATAGATTTTCACCATTCCCCTAGGAGAGTCACCATAGTAGCTCATTATACGATCATAAAGGCTCCCATGATTTGTTCCAATACACATTGCTCTTCCATATTTTTTACATTTCTCCACTAATGGAGTGAAAACCTGGTGGGGTGATAATTGAGAGAAACATAATTCAAGTAACAGAGATTGAGATGCAAATTCGAGATGAAACAAAACTTTTGCTACTATTGTTCATTTCCTCAGAGGAACTTTTGAACCATGCCTGATTGATGTTCATGATAGACAACTATCAAGAAGAAATCAAAATACATAAAGATGACTGATATTTAAGGTCTAAGGGATATTCACTAAGTTTTTGAAATAAATAAATAAATAAATAAATCCTCGTGCCTAGCAAACAAGATGAATTATCCAGGACTCTAATTTTTCTTAGAATGTTGCCCCTAGAGTAACAGTTGTAGACATTATTTCGATTGCTCATTTCCATGGCATTTAAAATAGTTACCCAATGAAGAGTATTGAATGCTTGTTGGGCTAAAGGGGGTATTGGTGACAAATCTCAGTTGTCAAAATCATAATGGAGCTATCAAAAAAACATTATGATGATTGGTGAGCCATAGAAACATCACCTAATATGCCTTTTATATGTATTTCCATGACTACGGAATAGTAAAATCTCATGCCTTCACAGGGTTTATTCATGAATGTATAAGCCATCACAAAGGTAATTCCACACACTTGGACCTTGGCAATTTGTTCTTAATATTTGGCAATAGGATCCCACTCTTTGAATCGAGGACATAGATTCACCCACTAGCAATTCCAATCTCTATAAGATACTGCACATGATACCCTATCAAGAAAACCAGAAAACGGGGAAACAATTTTCATAAAAGAATTTTAAAAGTTGATTTATAAATTCATGTTAGATATGCAAATTATGCCTGTCAAATAGTTTTCTAAACTAGAAAAAAAAGTTAACTATTACAACATGATTATTTTTCAATAGACAACCTATCTATTATTGATGGTCGTCATTCAAAAATTGCAAGTAATCGAATAGAAGATCAATGGATGAATTATATGTAGCCAAAAAAGCTAAGATGAGCACATGTAAATATGTAACTAGATTCCATGAATGGACTAAAGTTCAGTGACTACAATTACATGATGCATGGTTTAGGATAATATAAACAGTGCTTGTAGTGTTATAAAGACACTAAAGTGACACTTAGGCAAGGCAATGCCTGAGCATCCTACATTGTTCTGCATGGTCTAGTAATAAATTAAATAAATTCCCAATGACATTATAATGATGCTTATACAATTACAAATTTTGTTAACTAATTTAAGGTTTTGAACCAATATAGTTTAGTTTTTTGTTTTATGAAACATAAATGGGAAAAATTGAATATAAAATCTTAAAAAATTACTATGTTAATTTCAAAAGGTATTCTATAAATAAGCAAGGTTTAAATGTTGTTGTTCTTCCAAATGTTTAATTTTGTTTTGATCAAACGAAATACATATGTATGGATACAATTAAATATTTTTAGGTTTGGTTTACTAATGCCAAAAACAATGAGAAGAGGATAAACTAAAAAGTCTTAAATCTCTTGTCCCTACCCTTAATAAACTATCAGAGTGCTAACTTAGGCTCCCTAGCTGACGGACACTCTACCACATTGATTGAAGGACCTGAAGGAAGGAAAAACAAACCCCAAATGATAATGATCAATTACCTTCTCAATATGTTCAAGCTCCTTTTGATAGTCCTCTTTTGTATACTCTAACTTCTCAAACTGGGCCTGCCTATCAGCTGTAAGAAATTGCCTCAAGTGATTGGAGAGGATGCTTGGCATTTAAATTGGAATAGTTTACATCTGAAATTTAGTATTCATGAAATACTAATCACCAAAATTTCTAGGATTGACACGAATTTTGTCAAAACATTTGACAACCCATAGGGCAACAACAGGAGAAAAATGGATGTTTGCCACTAAAGGGATATTATAGCTGCATAAAAGTGAAGACATGTAAGAAAAATATGATCCCAATAAATTTTTGCAAATATATAATGACTCATACAGATTTTTACACCTTCTCACTGACATTTTCTGCACAAGTTTGTAGACAAAACATGAGTTCTTCGTCTATTGGTGTAAAGTACCAACCATAGGCTGCTAAGAAGTAAACAGTATTGCCATTTCTCTATTAGTTAGCACCCGTATGTAGTATATACCTATAACATTAATTAAAGCAAAAACAACTCCTTATTTAATCAAATATCAATTGATATACAGAGACATGAACAAATTACTTGCCTGTTTAGGATTTTAGATTTACTTACAAATTAATCTTCTTTTGCTCACTTACAGTGATAAAATCTAATGTTGCCTGCTATAAGGTATGCTTCCTAGGCTACAGATCCATTTCCCTGAAGAATAGAGGCTGTTGAGCCAACTGCATACAACAAAATCCTTCTAAGATTAAGCAAATCAGAAAACACACTGTAATACTAAGTTCAAACAATAGTTTACCACTATGTCCAAGGTCTCTAGAGCATTATCAGGGCAATTTGCCTTCAAAGCACTATGTCAGACCACTGAATTCCCACCATCAAGAACTTCCCAGGTAATCTTGTGCTTACAAAGTGGCATTTACCCACTAAATCACCCTTGTATCTTGAAACACACTGTAGCATAATTAGAAATCAATGAACTTGTCACTTTATAAAATTATAATTAATTAAGAACATCATGAAAAAAAAAGGATAAAAAAACTACATCACATATATGCAAATATATACCTCCCATGTCCCAATTCTTAGAAGCGAAGTAGGAAAATTAGAAGCTTTGAGCTTGTCAGTAGCACCAGCACCAGGGGAACCACTTTTAACTTCCTTCTTGTTCCCATATTCCACATTAATTCTGCTATTTCTAGCTCCCAATGTAAAAGAATCTCCTTGCGGAAGCCTCATTTGAATCAAATCAAGAAGCAAAAGGGCTCTTCTTCAATCGCAAACCCAAAGGACTTGGCTCGTCTAGCGGGTTATATTGCGAAGGTTCAACACCTCAACATATAATGACCCAATTCTCACCAATAGCCAACAAATGAGATCTACATAGCTGCGTTCTTTAATTTTCATAACAAAATAAAATAAAATAAATACTTAAATGATATAAGAGAAAGAACATTTAAAAATTTTAATACTAAAAATTGTATATTAAAAGATGAAATGCAAGGAGGCACTCGATGTAAATAGGAGTTATCTTCCCGCTTTGAATCAAACGATTTTCACCAATCAGCCAACAAATGGCATTACGTATTGGCGTACTGGTAGAGGTTTTGGAATGAAAACAAATGATAGAGATCCTGTTCCTCTCATGTGTGATAACATAAAAGAAGATTTGTGAGATTTATGAACGAAGATAAATCCTTAAGAAGGAAGATTGAGCTTACAGCGTGATCTTCCCTTCAATGCTAGCTTACAAAGACATGTGCCTCTGGAACAAAGCCGTCAAGAAATCGATCTACATAGATCTCAAGCCCTTGTAGCTGAAAGGAGAGGCAAAATTAAATGAACATGAAAACCTTTACGATATAAGAAACCCTACGAGCAAACACTCTACTGACATAAACCCTAAGATTCAAAACCCCCACAGTAGAAAATGCCTTCTATTAGAGTTTCTTCTTCCACGAAAAGCAAAGTTGAGCTTCTTCCTCTATCGATCGATCGATGAATCTTGCCTTCGGCTAGGGTTTCTTCTTCTTCTTTTGTTCTATTTTATTTCTAGTTCGACTGGAGACTGTGATCGAAGATGCAAAGGCAATGTTAAACATTTCATTTCTAAACTTTTACAACAAAATATACCTTATTGCAATGTTGTTAAAAAAGCAGTAACAATAATAGTGTTTTGTTGCTAAAATAACATTAATCAACTTGTTTTTGCAATAAAAAATTTATTATTTGTTGCTCAGCGTAATATTTTACAACAAAAAAAATTTCGTTGTTGTTTTAATTAATTATTTTTTTAGAATGAACCTTAATATCATATTTCATGGTGATTGGTAATAACAACCATGAAATTGTTTATTATTGATGTAAACAAATATATAGAAGTTAGAAAATAATGCAGACATTTAACTTTTTTTTTTAATTGATTGAATGGAAATTTTAGTTAAAGTAAAATATGGTGATAAATGGATAAAGAGAAGGGTTAAAATTGAAAAACAATGTTAAGCATTACATTACAATTTTGTTCGCTATCATGACTGCTCAGACAATAGCTTGAGAGACACTAGAATGTATACTCATGCAGATGACCCTTTAACATGAAATTTGCAGTCATACCTGACAGCCCTTTGTATATTTTTAAAAACCATGACTCTTTTCTCGAGCTTCAGCTTCACACCCAGTTTACTTTATTTTTCTCCTTGTTGCCTATGAAACGTTTAACTTATGATGTTCATTGCTCATATTATGCAGGACAAATATGATACCATGCAATTAGAGTAGCTTATGTTCATTAATAAATTAATGCATTTATTAATATATTGATGACATTTTTTTTTATAAGTTTTTGAGAATATCTTTTTAATTTTATTTTTTTTAAATAAATTGTTTATGTTTTATAGTTTTATTAATATTTTATTTGTAAAAATAATTTAAAAAATTGTTACAACAAGTTATAGAGGTTATAGGAAGGAAGTGTCATCACTATAGATTCCACACTTGCGGTGAAATATGTAATATAAATATCATGAGGTTGGTGTTGTTAGTGGCTGCATGGTTTTCCACTGACAATGCAAAGAACGTGCAGGTGTTGCAATTGGCGCAGGGTGGCAAGCGGTGGTTGCATACGTGAACATAGGAAGCTACTATGCTTTTGGGATTCATTTGGGCATCCTTCTAGGTTAGAAGCCGAAGTTAGGTGTTGAGGTAATTGAACTTTGATAAGAATTAATGAATTAATTGAACAATCATATTAATTAGAGCAGGCTCCAAAAATAAGGACCTTAATTATTTTAATAAATTTTTATTATTTTTAATTTTATATATATATATATTAGAGTAGGCCACTATTGAGTTTTGGAGGCCAAGGCGAAAGGATAACCTGAGGCTCCAAAAATAAGGACTTAAATTATTTTAATAATTTTTATTATTTTTAATTATATATATATATTTAGCACCCCATATATAGGGCGCTCTCAAAAATAGGAGGAGACGGCCATCACCCTTTGAATTCCTACCCAGGGCCGGGCTGGCTCTGAATTAGAGTGCATGTTGATCACTTTTTTTAATTTAATGATATAAATATACATTATATTATACATATTTTAATATTTAATCTTCAACATGAAATTAATGTGATATTTTCTATACAAAAAGCAAATATATTTGTGTCTTGATATTTTCACACCACTTTACTATTTTAATAGCACTAAAACACGTTTTATTCTCATTACCTTTAATAGTTAAAAATTAATAACTTGAAGTGGGAATATATTACTATTTTAATAGCACAAAAAGAAATTTTATTCACATTATCTTTACAAGTTGAAAGTTAATAACTTGATGTGGGAATGAAGTATACATGTTCGTTGTTATATTTTTAAATAAAGATAATATAAAAATATTTTACTTTAATTATTAACGCATAAGTAAGTGTTTTAGTACTTTTAAATATATTTTGTAAAATCCAAATATTCTTATCATCATTTATACTCTTTTTAATCCAAAAAACTGAACTTCACTTTCATTATTGCCTTCCACACACACGCACACATATATACGAACTGATTTGTTCAAGTAAAATATGGCAATCTCAGGGAATTTTCACTATTGCCTTGCACACACATATATATGAACTGATTTGTTTAAGGAAAATATGGGAATCTCAGGGAATTTGGTGGGGAATGATGGGTGGCATAGTGGTACAAACATTGATCCTCTCTTTCTTGACTTACAGGACGAACTGGAGCAAAGAGGTACATATGCATACATACATACATACATACATACATATATATATATAAAACTATCAATCATCTCTTAGATAATTAAGATATGCTTAATGTTGTTACCGACATTGTTTTTAGATTTGATTTTCTCTGTACAATTACAGATTAAATGTGGAAAAAGTTAGAAGAAATATTTTTGTAGTTAGTATCAATACGGAAAACATCTGAGAAGAGAAAGTAAGAAAAACAATTTTAATTCTTTGAGTTTTTTTATTTTATTTGTAATTATTAATTAATGCGACTAGCATATATAAGCTTTTTTAACTAATTATTTGTGCTAAGTTTTATGTTTGAAAAATTATTATTATTATTTTTTGAATATGATAGCAAAACATAATCTGTAACATCGTTCATGTTGAATCGCTAGTCTTCATTTTCTTGAACTAAAGTCTGTTTCAGACTAAATAGTTTATGACTACACTTCCATGAGATCAAAGCTTAAAGGATCTTCTAATCCCAAATACAGAGTTCTGGTTCCACAAGTTTAATTCCATTGCTGCTCATACCCTAAGGCTTCCTAACATCATTTTTGAAGTTGACACAAACAATTACAACGAATAGAAAAACTAGGGTTAATGTGATGCGACATTTTGGAAGCTAGAGTGATATGGGTTCTCTTTAATGATGCATAAAATATTCCTTTAATTTGCTTTAAAATCTGGCATTACTTTCACTGATCCCGCTTCAATCCACTACTCCCCATGTTTATAAAAGAAAGTGGCTAGCCATTATTTTCACTAAACGAGTCATCCATCTACAAGAAAGTAGATGGATAACTTGTTGGCAATATTTATATCCAAAATGAGTGAAGGTCTAGCTAGCTAGCTAGCTTCCCACATTGATTTTGTAATAAAAAGAATTGGCTAACGAACTTTTTCATAAAAACAAGAAAGAGAAAGGGAAAATTTAAAAGAGAGTCTAAAGGAAATCTAATGCATCTACTTTTTTTAAAGGGAAACTTTTGTGACACCAACGTAGAAACTCCACAAACCCAAGATGTCTTACCAACACGAAAGAAGCTCAAACTGTACAACGTATGATGAATCGGGGACAACGGAAAGAATCTAGAACAAGTTTAGCCATTTTTTTGTTGCTGCCAAGCAAACAAATATTATGAGAAAGAAAAGAGATGCTAAATACAGAGCAAAAAAAATAAGTACTCTAACCACTAGGTTGAGTAGGTCATTTATCATCACAAATAGAAACAAAATGATCTTGTCACATTGATGGAGATCTTAGTAAATGGTGCTTTAGATGTGCATGACTTCTAATTAATGTCAAATAAAAAAGATTTCAGTTATAGTTTTGCTTGTGATGGCTTGGGACAAGGCGGTACTTGTAATATTTCGGTATAAGACGCTTTTTATTTAGTAGTTTTATGGCTATTAAATATCATTGAATGAGTCCTCTTTTCGACTTTGACGCTCTCACTCCAGTCGTTATTTTTCTTTTTGTTAATTTGAAAGTAGCTGCTTTAACTTCAATCTCTCAAATTTTTAATTATCCAAACAAGCATGAAATGATAAATAAAAAAAGAAAGAAGACCACACTAGGGAGGCCAACCGAAAAACTAGACTCCCCTAGACAGCAAGGAAGCATGAAACAAACTAAAAGAAGAAGAAAGAACAAAAACAATAACACTATAGCTTCCCTACGAACACGTTTAGCTAGCAACCAACTTTTACACCCAATAGTGGCATCCAACTAAGGCAAAGAGTATATACTAAAACAATTCAACGTATGTACTGAAACCAATACAACAATACACTATAACACTATATACATATGTGTGTGTGTATGTTGAATGTACAAAAGTGGTTATGATCAAAAGAGCAAGAAAAAGAGAGTGGAAATTGTACCCCAGTTTTTCGGCTCATCTGATCAATGACTATTATTAGACTCTCCTAGCTTCTTTATTCTTAGTCTATAAATTATATTTTTGATCAGGTTTTAGATATTGAGAAATTTTAGAGAAAAAAGATAGAGAAGGGAAAAGAAAGATAAATTTGTAAAAAGAAAGAGATCACCAATAATTATTATCCTTGTCTTGTTGCAAATCGATTAAAATTAATAGAAGTTCTCTTTATTATTGTCGGCTTAACACAATAGAATCGTAAATATTTTCTTGATTTGGCTCCCTCTCTCTATTTGTTTTCTTTTCTTTTATGATATATATATATATATATATATATGAATAATGAGTTGCAATCTTTTTTTTCTCAAGGTAAGATTAGTTGCAAGCGCGAAAAAATATAAATGGAAAAAACAAATAGAAGATGTACAAGAGGAGTATAAAGTTGGAGTAGTGATTACTCTTGAGATATAATAAAGTTGATCCAATGACACATTATACAAAAATAATAAAAAAAGAAAAAATAAATAAAGAATATGATGCAAAGTAGGTACATGACAGAGGCTATTTTAGTGCCAAAAGTTATAAAAGCATTGTAATCAAACATTTAAAATCAAGGAAAAATTACAATTCTATACAAATATATATATATTATAAAAATACCATTATATCAAAAATATTACACTAATAAAAATTTTATATCAAAAATATCATATTTCATAAATAATAACTTATATATTATACAAATATTTTTTGTATATTATTTGTATATTATATGAATACTGAAGGCATACAACTGTTTCTTTTTTTCTTCTTTTGTGTCACGCTCTACTAATGAATCAAAAATTGACTTTTCGCAACTAAAATCATCAATCTTTGCATAGATTATTGCACCAGAGGTGAATCATTTACCTTAATATCCTTGAAGAAGCTTAACCAAGTGCCCAAACAGAGAGTTAAAATACCCCACATCAATCACGGTTCAAGACCATAATAGCAAAAAGGAGGCTTTTGCAACCTCACCTAAATGACACAAATACTTAACAACCCTCCTCAAATCTTAGAACCAAATTGCTTTTGAATTGATGCAGATTATGAAGTTAACAAAGATGATACGAGCAAATTAATTAGTGGTGATATAATTCATCATATGGACCAAGATGATGTTTTGCATATTCTAAGTGGACCGATAAAATACCCCAAAAGTCCATAAGACCTCTACGTCACTAGTGAATAGTTAAAATAAAATAAATAAGAAAATAATAAGAATAATAAAAAAAGTCGTGTAGAATAAGTTCAAACAAACCTATAATGGATATAAAAATGATATAAATTTAGAAAGCATAAGAAATAGCGTAGAGAAGACGCAAAAATGGTAACTTTACTTGTTACTGCGGTAATGCCGGACAAACCAAAAAATGAAAAAAATGGCGTCGTTCTGATTACTGCGGTTACCTATGACGATAATGTGTGATTACCATGGTAAATGTATCTCGTTACCGTAGTAATGCTATACAAAATCGAAAATTGATGCGTTTTAGTTATTGTGATAGCCTATTGTAGTAATGCACCAAAAAACCCTAATTTGGATGTGTTAATCACGCTAGTATCGCAGTAATTGGAGTCATTACCGCAGTAATATGTAAAAATTATAAATAAATGTGAACTGCACGCAAAAACCCTAATTTTCACATATAGTCCTGTAGAAACCTTCCTAGCCGCCATAGACCGACCCTTCTTCTTTCTAAAGGTGTTCAAAAGTATTCCTAATCTATTCAAACCCTTCTTTACTAGTTTTTCAAGCTTAGATTTGCGAAGAACAACATCATCAAGGGTGGATTTGAGTTGAAACACGATTCAAAATAGTTTGTGCAAAGGTAAATCACAAAATTCTAGCTTGAATCATGATTTTCTATTATGGTTAGAAATTTTCTTAAGTATATGCTCGTTGCTTGTGAAACACAGATTATTGGGAGTGTTTGGAGCCTCGTTTTGGCAAGAAATGAAAGAGAAAAGCGTGGACTGCCAAAGTATAAAGATTTGCTTCAGTTTGACGTGTGTTTTAAGCTAAATGTGTATGTATTAGAGTGTTAAACACACAGAAAAACCACGAATGGGATGATGTACTTACAAGCGTTGCATTTTTTGGAAATCCCATAGTTATGGTGGTAACAAACTGCAGTAACACACACAAATTACAAACCCCTATGATTAGTAGGGTAATTGACCGCGATAACATGTTAAAAAAATAGTATGTACACTAGTTATTGTAGTAACATTTGTCGTCGATTCTGACGACTGCGGTAATGTATTCCAAACCCTGTTTTTGAGTTTTTATGCATATATCCAAGTGACTGCGGTAGTACCCTTCTCTACCACGTACATAGAAGAAGAATATGATATTACACATCGGACATTACCTAGACGCACACCAACTACGACTTAGATTAAGTGGGCATTGCATTATGGTTTAAGGCTACTGAATTATGATATTAAACCATTATAGGTTGATGATTCAAATAATTGGAACGAGGACTAGAACAAGCGGAACATAGCAACAGGTGGAAATGATTACTTTGTACCTCAGTATTATTTGAATTTTAATATTGAACACGTGGTGTGTTTACATTTCTTGAATGTCTAGAAGCACGCTAAGATAGATATTGTTTATATGATTTGTGAATGACATGAATGCATGAATGTTAAAATAACTTGAGTTATATATCCATGTTTGGTGTTTACAATGCTTTATAACATGAGATGATTGTTGCTTGATTTATGTTTCTATGAGATGATCAACATGATTACTTTATTGTGCAATAATGCATTATACATGATGAAATGACAACTATGCTTCTTATGAGATGTTCATTGATGCACGAGCAAGGATAAATTAAGAATTGAACCACGTATATCGTAGTGGTCCATGGGGGATCACTGTGGGTGTTCTCGCGATAAGGAATAATCATTTGCCCCTAGTTCTTGATGATGGAGCGATGAGTGTGACCCTAGTTCCTGAGTTAGGTGATGGGTGTGCCCCTATTCCATTGGAATCTGTCATATAGTACATTTTTCTCGTCTTCTCTGACATGATAATGATGAGAAAACACCAGGTTAAACCCCTCGATCTAATTAACAACTGATGAACAACTAAATGTTTGAAATGCCTAATGTTTGATAAGTGGTTCCATGTTCTCTGTTTGATTTAAATAATTTTATTAATGTATTGTGTACGATCCATTGGGCTCTCGAGCTGTAACACCCCGACTCTCATGCTTGGGTCTATGTTATCTGACGATATAATTTTCTTCCTTAACATTTTTGGGTTGCCAAGGAGGCGGGCTCGTGTTACGTTATCCTTATTCTGTTTTCTTTTCCATATCCATGAGATATCCCATGCGCATTAATCTATGTACAAAACATCTATAATTCCATGAAATAAAATTAATCTTTTATTATTTAATAAAAAAATTCAAGGGTAATAATTCAACTTTTGTTACAACGAAATGAAATAAATAAATTTGGGCCCACATATTCTACAATGAAATTAAATAAAATTCCTACATATTAAAATTCTCATGTAGCTTTGATAATTAAATTTTTGAAATACAAAAAATAAAGGGTATGTTATAAAACCCAGTGAATCATCTCAAATATTTAATTTATTATTTTGTCAAAATAAAATATGCATAGCAACCACTAATAAGGAATTAAATGATTCAAGTAATTTATTGTTTCTATTGTTATTAAAGACCGAAATGATACCCCCCAATATTTCAACCCTAGAAAAAAAGCTACTATACTGAACTCAGACCCATTGAGTGAGGTAGGATCACTTTCGAACCCTTTATTTTCTAACGAATCTTGTTTAGAATGCTCGCGGCGCAACTTTGACCCTGTGCCGGTACTTAGTTAAAATCTCTATTTAATCTTTTATTAATTATAAGAGCATAACAAAAAACTATTTAAACATAATTTAAACATCCCACCGATATAACATTACACCACAAATCAAGATTCAAAATAAAACATGAAGGATGACTTTTGATTTCTCATGTAGAAGATCGTACAAGACGCAACTACAAAGTATACTTTCTTAGTCTTGAATAATATAATAATTTAAGTACAGATATTAGAAAGGTATGTAAAAAACCTAAACTTATTACACCAGCAAGCCTTATTTGAATCAAAATAATAAATTAAAAAGTGAAAATCATTTCACCTCGAGATCACTTCTTGAATTCCTTTAAAATCTTTTCACCAAAATTCATGTATCACTTCGTTGCTACTACCTTATAGGTTGTTTAGAATAGCTTAAAAAAAGGGACCAGAGGTGTCAAGAAGGAAACAGAGAGAAAGTAAGAAGAAACTCTTTATAGTTCTTGTTGAGATAAAAAATAATGAGAGGAGGAGAGAGTTTATATAGAGTTTCCCGGGGGTGAATTCGTTATTTTTTACATTTTTAAATAGATAATTTTTCATTTTTATTGAGTGTTGGCAGCTCCCCAAAGAATAATATGCTCTAGGGTTGTTTTCTAAGTTTTTTAGGGCTTTTTTTTGTAATTTTTTTGGATTCTTTAGCATTTTTTTCATATTTTTTTCTCTTTTTTTAATTTATTGCACCTCATGCATGTGTGGTGCACACGATGCATGATTTCGCACTTCGTGCGCCCTTTATTTATTTATTTTTGTGTTTATATATGTGTGTGTGATTATTATTTTAATTTAAATAGATAATATTATTAAGCTATTGGTGATCCATTTATTATATATGTTAGTCATTATTTAAATGTAACATATATATATATATATATATAATAATAATAATAATAATAATAATAATAATAATAATAATAATAATAATAATAATAATAATAATAAGACCATAGTTTTGTTCCTAATAATATAAAACCAATTGACATATATATTTATATTTCTATTATTAATTCTTGGGTACCTTAAAGTTGGACCAAAATTTCTTAATAAATTTTATTTTTTTTATTTTATATCTTAGAATATACACAATTTATACCAAAAAATGGTATAAATTTCTCTAAGTCCATTTATTTTATTTAATTTCATTTATCGAATCTCGTACAAATCTTCACGAGCTCATCTCAGCATTTTCATTTCAGGTGATCTTTGAGATAGAGTTACTGTATGGGTGTTGTTTAGATATTCATAGATTTCATTTGGGAGGTTATGATTTAATTTGCTTTATTTCTATTTATGAACATTAGTCGAACTAGACAGATGATTTAAGAGTCGGTATTGGGCCACATTGGCCTATTTTTAGACTATTACTTGAACACTTTATATCTAGTTTTATTCAATTTAATCCATGAGTTTTAATAAGATTTATTATGTTTTATCTCCTATTGATATCTCTTGGTGTGTCTAAGAGATTGATGAATTATTTTTATGAGATTTGGTATGTCCAAAAGTTATTTAATGATAATTGAATATAAGAAAAGTAACGTCTCAGTTCTCAGCAGATGATGTATTACCGACATTTAATGGCACTTTTCTCCATGTGTGACAGACGTGACAAAAATGGAAGACCGAGAACTAGGATGTTACAAAGTTGTATCAGAGCTCAGTCAGTAAGTTAATAGGCGAGAATAGAGCTTGGGCTTTAGAGTACTGAGCTAGATATTACTCTAACTAACTTTGATATTACTCTAATATCAGAGTCAGTTAGTAGACAAGGCGAAAAGAGAGAGAGAGAGAGCCTAGGCAATACTTCTTGGGTTAGAACGAGATGGTTACTTTGATATCAAAGGTTGTTTTGAGAGCTCAGCTAGTAGGTTATTGAGCTAGATGAGAGCTTAGGTTGTAGAGTAGTAAGCTAGATGTGTACTCAGATGCCTATGGTGGTAGATGAGGTTGATGATGGTTGCAAGTTCAATGGAGAAACTACTCAGCTAAGTGTCGAGACTTTAGGTTTAGGAAAAGAGACCATAGGTAAAGACTTGGGTGGTTCCAAATAGGCACAATGGATAATAAATAAAACTGTTAGGACATTTGTAGATTCCGAAAATGTGTGACTAACGAAACACTTGTTTCCTCAGGACACAAAATCGGGATGATACTGAATATCTGGCTTTTACGTGGTATGGGACGCGTAGAAATTAGGGATATAGAGAAATTCTAAACTTGGAAATTGACAAGCATGATTAGTGAATGGTCGGTGACTTTGGAAGAATTGGTTTTCTTATGTTTGGCTAGTATGGAATGGTTAAGTATAGTGGGACTTGGGAGGCCTTAGTCATCAAGACATTTGCAAAATTGTTGGGTGTAGTAAGGTTTCTGAGTAAAAGCCTATGTCATTGGGCAAGAGTAGTATGAGACACTTGAGCTCGGAGGCATAGATGGAGGCTCAGAAAATCTCATTATTCTAGCATGAATTGTGTGTTGAATGAATAATTGTTTGCATGCTCCTTGATTTTAAAACTTTGAAGATTGTTATATAAGACCAAAAATCTTGTACCCAAAACAAAC
Source organism: Tinospora cordifolia (assembly GCA_030144865.1). Taxonomy (NCBI): domain Eukaryota; kingdom Viridiplantae; phylum Streptophyta; class Magnoliopsida; order Ranunculales; family Menispermaceae; genus Tinospora; species Tinospora cordifolia. Next base: position 17,194 of record JAJIYU010004543.1, read on the forward strand.
ATGTGGGCTAAAAGACTTCAAATTTCAGACTTAGAAGCATAAACTGATAAGTCACAAAATCAAGCGAGAATTTAGAGAAATGAACCTAGAGTCAGGATAACACGTATGACACAAGAAAAGTTATTCTAACAATAGGATCACAACTATGAATAAAGACATGAAAGATAACACTTATCATAAGTTGCAAAAGCATTTAGTATCTGAACTTTGGGATAAAGGGTGTGTGTAACGCAAATTGAATTGAAATGAAGCTATGACTCTTTTAGCGTCTTGAAATTTTCCTTATTGATATCACGTTGAACTGATGGATACTAAAATAACTTTTGGCTTGTAAATAATGGCAAGAACAAGGGGTAATAGTACGAGAGATAAAAATATTGATGAATCTGGGCAAAGGAAAAATGGAGTGCTAATGGTAGCAGCTCCAACTGGGACGGTGGTGAATACGGATATGTTAGCTTAATTCGCTCAGCAAGCTCTTCTTTGAGGAAATCATCAAATAAGTAAATTGAGTCTTTTATCTAAAAATTTCAGATTTGAGAGAAGCTTTCTCTTATGTTTTTTTATTGAACTTTTCTAAACTTGTCAATGATTGATCAACCTTATAGCGTTTGACACTTTGGGTTCTTGTTTCTTTGTTATTCAAGAGTTGAAGTGGATCATCAAACTTGATTTTACTTTCTTGGTGTGAGCATACTTTCTTGAATGGGGTTCTTAGGATCTAATTCCTAACAGGTCCTCATCACAAATCCTCAAAAGCTCCTTTACAATTAAATGCTTCTTAAATGTGGAACTAGTCCCATACTTCCTGGGATTGCTACTCTTCTTCCATCTCATCCTAACCCTTGAATCCTCAAGCTCCCTATTTCCTTTATGGAGCCACCATTGCAGTCTAAATGAAGTCACAAAGCTCACAACATCTTTTTAGCAGTTGCGGGCTTGGGATGATAGGGCATTTTGGTTGTCCTTTACCCCATAATCCCTCTTAACCTTTCTGGCAGCAATGGAAGTGAGTGATCTCTATAACGAGGCAGAAAGCGAAGACGATGAATTCAAAAGCGACAATGTTGACAATGGTGACGACCATTGTTACGACCTTGCTAATTGCAGTATGTACGTCAATAACTTTGCTTTTAAAGATCTACATGCAGTTACGAACATCTTGTAAGTTATCTCTCGCAACTCTCATTTTAAAAGATTTGAGGAGAAGTCATCGAATGGTGATGGGAAGTTGGCCTCAAAGCTCCTTCCATGGCAAAAACCTAAAAGACTAAAGTTAAATGTTACCAGGTAAAAATATAAAAATTTTAAAAAATGATATTAATGAAAAGATTTAAAATGGTGCAAACATTTCTTATATTATATTCTTACAATCGATAATTTATGTAATTTCTTAAAAAAGTAATTCATAGAATACCATTTAAATTGAAGGCCTAATAAAATTCATACCAAGGTTCAAAAGAATAAGCCTTTTCCTGTAGAAGGATCAATCCGTGTTGTGGGCGCTACTTTTAGAACCCACAAGGAGTACGCCCACTCCAGAACCCACTAGAAAACGTTAGGAAAACTTTAGTAGGAAGGAGACAAGCGGTATCCAGCTTTTCCTGTTATCTCAGGTACAGTTATTTACTGTCTCTGTTTCTGTCTTTCTCTCTCTCTCAAACGCTTCACAGTAGTTTTGAAGTGCATAAATTAGGAATGATTAGGAAAATTTGCAGGAAAGCGGACCACAATTACTGTCTCTTTCTTATAAATACACAGTGGAGTCGGGCCTGTTATAAAACAAATTTAGGTCTTACCACGTAAAAAATTTCACTGCTTCCTTGTTTTTTAATTCTTCTACTTATTAATAAATTTTCATTTTTCTAGGAGTTGGTTGTATTGATTTTGTCATCAAAGTTAGACTATTCCTTTATTACTGAATTAAATTAAATATATAGAAATGAGCATGAGAGAGTTTTCACTATTTATATTAACAGTTAGGGGTGGCAGTTCGGTTTATGACAAGATAACCCTGTACAAATATAACTCGAATTTAACATATTAAGATTTGATATAAATGAATTTTCATTTAAAATATGTTAAATATAATTAAACATAGTTAAATTTTAGGTCATAAATAATTTTATATATTAAACTCAAAATAGTTTGTTTAATACAAATAAAAATAAAGTAAGAGAAAAATTATAAATAGACAAATATAAAATTTATGTATTTATTAATATATTGATGACATAATTTTTTATTAAATTCTTTTACAAAATAATTTCTTTTTAATACATTATTTATATTTTATATTTTTAGTAATATTTTGTAAAAGAAATTTTAAAAATTAGTTACAACTGGTTAAATAAATTTAGAATTAGTACGACTTGGCATTCTTGGGGATTCCTCTTCAGCTCATGCTGATTCTAAAATCATGCGTTTACGTTTACAGTATAGAGGATGAGTTTTTTTGGGGGGAATTTATAGTAAATAATAACTCTTGAGATATATAGAGTACATTATCATATATATGATATGATCTCTTCTTCATTCTCATCCAATAAATTAAATAGTCTCTTCAAAAACCATAAAAAGGGTCACTTCTATTTGTGGTAAGTAAGAAATTTGGGCAACTAAGGCAAAGGAACGGCAGACACATCTGCCAGTAGTAGAGGGCCAGGGTCTCATGTTTAGCTTTTTTTCCATTATGGCACTAATTTTGTTTTTCTTTCTTTTTTTTTTTTCGGTTAAAATTTATAGCTTTTTTCCAGTTAAACTTTTTATTGTTTGAAATTTTTAGTTATTTTTATTTATTATTACTAGTTTGGATACGTTTGCACGTAATAATCATGTAAATAAGTTTATTAATGGTGTTCATTGATATTGTGATTGATTAGATATGTTATTTATTAAAGGTGAGCAATATATATATATATATATATATGTGTGTGTATATTAAAGACTTAAGCTGATGTATATAAAAATACTAAGTATTTTTTATTTTAATATATATATCACTATACAGTAACCATTTATTTTATATATTATTATTATTATTTTGCTTGAAAAATAATTGAGACTAATAAACAGGAAAAGTAAGATATAATTTTGGAATAATTAAAATATTATTTAACTCTTATGAAAAAGTTTTTATTTTCTTGAAATTTGAGGATATATAATGAGCAAATATGACTTTTTAAACAAAGTCAATGACTAAATTAGAAACAACGAACTATATAATTAGAAACAACAAAAGGCATGGTTCACAAAATTAATTGTAAGCAGAAAATATAACAAAAAAGATGGTATTTCTATACATATACATATTACATCTGTAAGCAAAAAAGGTGATATTTCTGTACATACACATATTATATCTATAAGGAGAAAATATAACAAAAAGATAGTTTTTTTGTGCATATATATATTAGATCTGTAAGTAGAGAATATAACAAAAAAAAACATAAACTGTAAGTTTGATTATATGTCAAGACATGTATAAGAGGTAGAGCATCATTCTACTTCATTACTATTTTCATTGATGGTTGGATTGGAGTCTTGTATAGCTTCATACTGGTGGTCACTTGAACTTTCTCCTTGTTGTTGAGAAGATGTTGCAAATATAGGAGACATGATATTTTTCTTTTGGTTCTTCGTTAGATGTTTGTTGTGATGTCAACTCCAATGAATCATTTGTTGCAACATGATCTTTAACTGGATCAAACATAGATATTATTAAAAAATGATCAGAGTTATCCAATTTGTTTTCTTGACTAATGAGCTTGATATAGAGAATGAAGAGCTTCTTATTGTTGGAAATTGTTATTAGATCCATGTTGACAACTCCAACCTGAATAACATTTTATAATTGATAATGTTTTTAATATGAATGAGTAATTTATGTTAGACATCAAAGGTAAATAGTAAAATGAAAAAGAAGTAAAAGCGAAGTAGATGATACCTGCGAGATGAGTTGCATTAGATCTAGTGCAGTATATGAAATCAAGGATTCAACATATTTTCCAAAAAGTGTTGCAGACAAACATCCAGTTTCATCACGGAGTTCAACATTCATTCGACATCTTTATATAGGAAAGTTTATAATAATAATAATAATAATAATAATAATAATAATAATAATAATAATAATAATAATAATAATAATAAAAGGAAATTAATGGTTAAGGTGTATGTGTAACACAAAAAATCTTATTATTCAAGAAGTAATAACAAAAATGCATCTAAAACAATTTGCTCTCCACAATTTGTACAATGAGAAAAATCTCTTCCCTATCATCCTTGTCTATCTTTGATTTTTTTTTTCTAACTCAGATGAATGAAGAAATTCCAACAAATTTAAACAAGAGAAAAAAAAAAACGTCTGGCTTTTAAATTAATAAAGAAAGGACCCAATGGTATTCAATTAAATATGGAAAGTGAATATTCCTCCTTTCACCTTTCATATCTTTATATGAAAATCTTAGGGCTCCTTCCAAGATTAAATTCTTGGGATGGGTACCCTCTCATGAGAATATGAAGGCAGGGGACATGTTGAAGGAAAGGTAGAATAAGCTTAATAAGCAATGAGTAAAATTATTCTTTGCTTAATAATTTAAAATCCAATAATATTTAAATCCCATATCTATCTCAACATCAATTTTACACTATCAAGCAATAAAATTAACACTAAATCAAACTTAAGGAAGAAAACATCCAATTTCTTTAATCATCAAGCAATAGATGAAGAGAAAGAGAAAGACACATCAAAAATCCTCTAAATATATTCCAACATCAATTTTACAATAGTAGAACAGTGAAATCAATGCTAATCATAATGAAAGAGCAAGAAAATGGCATGTACCAGAAATTACTTCTATAAAACATAAGGGGCGAAGAGAAGGAAGAATGCAAATTCAAGCTGTTGAAGCTCGTGACCTTCTGGTGCAGAAAATAAATAGCGAACAGTACATTCATCTAGCGTAAAGGATTACGCAACACAAAAGAGAAGTAAGGCAAGATAGAGAGGAAGAAGATGCTCTGGTTTTGGTGAGAAAAAGAATTAAGAACAAATGAAGAAAAGTGGGCTGAGAAATCTAAGGCCTTGAGAAGATGGAAAGTTACATTGGGGATAGAAAAAATTTAGGGCAAAGAAGATGAAAAGTTTGGAAAAGAAAAGAAAAGTGAAGGGGTAAAGTTGTTTGAAAAATTGGGCCATTGAAAAAATGAACAGTAATTTACAAACTGTCTCTTTTAATATAGAGTATAGATATAGATATAGATATATTATTTATTTTTACTATTTTATATTTACTTTTGTTCATAATTTTTTAATAGACATGTTTTAATTAATTAATTAAAATTTTAATTTAATGTTATTAAATAAGTATTTAAATTTGTAGTGTATTATTTATTATTTATTAATTACTTAATAATTAAACTTAATATTGAGTAAATATGTAAAATAAAACTTTTATATAAAAAAATATATATTTTTTAATAAAATAAAAAAAAGAAAATGATAAAGAGATAAAAAGAAATATTTCTTTTAAAATAAAATATAGAATAAATAAGTTAGAGAAGAAGTAACTATTCATGTTAAATTAACTTCAACATAAAGTAATGAGTTGGGAATGACATTAGTAATAACTTCTTTTCACGTTTAATTATTACTATTATTAACATTAATAAATAATTTTAATTTAAATAATAAGAAATATTATAAAAATTCTATTTTAAACACCAAATATTAGAACATGCAATTTAGTTTAAATTTATATATTTAAATAAAAAAGCGAAATATACCTAAGATGCATAAATATTTATTAAATGATACTAAGTATATATTATAATATTTAGTAGTTAAAATGAGGTTTGTCTAGTTTTAATGGGTGATTAAATACAGTTTTAATGGTTTTTAAAGCTGATGTAGTTTGAAAGAAAAAAAAAAGGATTTGGGTACATATGTAGATCAGCTAGTTATATATATAATCTGCGAGTTTCTCCCAAACGACAACTAATTACTCAATTACCGTCAATGATTGACTGAAACACTTTCTGTCATGGTCCACCCAACATGAAAATCTTCTTGGGGAAGCAAAGAAACATTTTCAAATGCAATGAAAAAAAAAATACTTTTGTTGTAAATAATAAAATTGAATGCCTTTGTAACCCCTTTAATATTTAGTATTATGTAACTTCTAAATTCCATAATATTCAAATTAATGAGATTATTTAAATGTCATTATTATGGTTGATGTAACCCCCTATTCTAAACACTACATAAAGGGGTCTTGTGCCTCATGGAAATTATCAACAAAGAGAACAATTCTCTTTTAGAATTCTTTCTTCTCTGTAGTGTTCTTGAGTTTTCTTCTCCTCCTCTTGAAGAAATTCTTGAATTTTTCAATTTTTTTCTAGTTTGATTCTTAATACGTTATCAGCACGAGCTAGCTCTTCGAGATCAGCTTTGAAGGCACAAGAGTTTGGAAAGAAAAGACTTGAAGGTATACTTTGATTTATTTAATTAAATATTTGAATAGTACATTTTGTTTGCACATGTTTGATTATTTATATATAATATTATTTACTATTAATTATATGTAATTATATTGACTAAGAAAGTATGCTTTGTAGTTGCGTCTAGTACAATCTTGTACATCAGAAATCAAAAGTCAAATAAATAAATTTATTTAATATTTTATTGATTATGTTCTATTCTTGATTTTTATAAATAGTACCATAAGTTTGGATTGATAGTAGGTAAGCCTTGTCCCGAGTAAAGCTAAACATTGAAAGGGAGATAGGTTCTCCTGTCCTAGGAGGCCGGTTATTCTAAATAGACTCTGTTTCACCGCCCTTTCTTGGAGGTTGTCTTACCAATTCATACAAATAGTACATTTTGATTATCAAGATGTGAACATATATGTAATTGATATTATTTATTATTAACTAATATATACAACATATCTATTTCATTAAAATAGA
>JAJIYU010004544.1:0-24060 GCA_030144865.1 Tinospora cordifolia
ACAGATTGTATACCATTTTTGGTATGTTAATAGTTATTAATCAATAATTTTAATAGTAATATATATTAATATTATACTAATTGTACATCAATATTATATCAATGTTAATATAATTGTTTATAAGTTAAATATTAGACCAATATTATACTAGTTGTATACTGATGTTATTATAATATTTGTTAATCAATAATTTTTAATATTTTTTTATATTAAAATTTTAATATATGTATAAAAATATTAATATTAATTTTTATATAATTATTTCCATTTTTTTGTATAAAAATATATTTTTCTCAAAGTTAAACTGGCCCTATTGGGCTCTCAACCAATGTTTCTTAGCAAACATTGAGATTTTAAATAGCTTTCGGCTCATTAAAATTGGGCGACGAAAGTAAGCCCACGTTTCAAAACATTCCAAATTATGTCATTATGAAGTTTGCCCATGAGCAAATTTCTTCGCCCCTGTGGTTTGAAATTTGTTCATATGTAGTAGTACTATTCTCTTTTTCTTTTCACGCGATCGTCATGTTAATGCACGTGAAGTAGGAAGCATGTGACCCAGTGATTGTTTCAGTAGGAAGCATCACATATGCAGGCATGTTCTAGCACATGATTGTGTTTTTCCATCTATTAAAGTACCTAACTGACGGTGACATGGGACTAATTCGTACGACTACAATATTCCAAACAAAGTACTCAAAATCTTCAATGGGCTTTTATAAAATTTAAAGCACCTCACCCAAGCATCCGTTGTTGAAGGTAAAATAATGTAATATTTGATGAAATACAAGATAATTATAAATTAAAAAAAATAAGAGTAATTTTACAATTTTTGATATAACAAAAGATAATTATAAAATAAAAATAAAAATTAATTAATTAAAATTAAAAAATAAAAAATTTGGTAAAATTACTCAATCACACAAAAAATAGTGGGATTGAGTAATCCTATGAGAATAAGATAAAAGTGTGGGTCTGAAATACATTTTAATATTATGCTATTGGTATCAAATATAGGATATGATTAAAATTTAATCTAATCCTATTCTATTCCATACGCTAGACAACTCTAACATTAGCGTCACAGAATTGGGTAGGAATTTGTTTTTTCCTGATGTCAACACAAGTTCTTCATCTCTTAGGTTTTGTCTGGTCATTTTGGAGTGAGAATGAAGGGAAACCTAAAAGTATATAAAATAATTTAATTAATTAGGTCATTTAGGCCTACTTTTGTTGTCTCTATATATCTCTCTAGAATCCTACACTGCTCAATTTGATGTGAACATTTAAGATACATTGGGGTTTTCAATTGGAAGGAGAAGAAGAAAGGAATTAGTAGGCATACCCTATGACATTGTAAACTTTGATTGAGAGTGAAGTTAGGAAGAAATTGAATGCTAAGAAACTTTACATTATTTTGATATGATAAAAGTGGAAGCACTACCCAATTATATTTTCTTTGGCTTTAATGAAAAGTTTTTTAAACCAACCTAGCTAGCAAAGGAAAAAAAAAAAAAAGGCTCTTCGTATCCAAGCTAGTGAGATAAAAGCCCACATCATCAAATCGAGAAAATCATAAACCATGAATGACTTATTGGTTGCTTGTGTATGTTTTAGGTATAGGTCTTTTCTTCAATCTTTTGAGCACTTTAGTCAATTTTATTAAAAGACTTTATGAACTCATTTCTTGACGCAATGGGTTCAACAATCATTTTCTAAGTAATTTCGATGATTCAAACATTTTCTTAATATATTAAATAACCTGTCTTAATATTTGTATCCAATTTAAATAAATTAGTTTTCATACAAAGGATAAAACAGTACATAAATTTTAATTTGAACATTAAATGTCACGACATACACTTACAATTATCGAATAAATAAATACATATCTCGATGTATACATCACATTTTTTTATTTAAATATACATCACATCATATGTTATATCATTTTGTATTTAAAATTAGGTTTATATGATATTATATATATTTCAACCGCCCCACTAGGTACACTGATGAGGACATTAATATAAGTGGCTTCCATCCTAAGCAAAGGTGAGTTCGCACTATATATATTTACTTAAAAAGGCACTTGGAATTTCAAAGTTCTTTACGTTTATTTCAAGTTACTTGCTGAATTGGTTGATAAAGGGAGGAGAATGGACCAACTAACAAAAGAAGTTTCCATGAAATTACCTAAAGCAAAAGAAAAGACGCATATATAGGTCGAATCAGAATCAGATTAGCTTAGGAATGCAAGTTACCATTAATTATTTTGTAACAATAATTAATCTATAATGCTACCAATCTAAGGAAGACTGCAGAAAGATGTAATATTATTCTTGATGACTACATGTATTCAATTGCAGATAGTAGTAGACTTCTGGTGTGATTTGTCATGAAGGCCATTTCTTCTCATTTTTCATAGAAAAAGAAAGAAATATATATATATATTAATTTAAGTTCAAAAACTTGACTCCAAAATGAGTGACTCTTCTCTCTTCCCGTAGTTAAGAGTCAGAAGAACACTTAATAACATTCATCAATGGGTGCGAACGCCATTTTTGAATTGATAATTTTGTCTCTCGAAATCAGTATTTACAGTGTTGATCGTATTATATATACTACTTGAATTTGATATGGGATGACATACTTAGAGGAAAATCTTAAAAACTCTTATCCTCACGGTCTCGTTTAAAGGGGAATAATTATTAAACAAACTAAACAATAATACCCTATATTGGTAGTATTTTATATTTATGTGTATAGTATTTGTAAAGGCAACCAAATGCTACCAGTATTAATTAGAGTATTTATGCATGGAAAAGCCAAACTCTCCCACAAAATCTACCCCAAGTTTGCAAGTTGTAGGGGTTAGACCAAAAATATATCTCCCACTAAATACTGTTAAAGTTATTTGTGGCTGATCAAAAGTTGTCACAAATAAGCTTCATGACGTAGAGTATAGAAACTACCGTTGTTCATGCCCATACCAAATATCATCTTACACGTACTGACATAAAACAGAGACCATCTTCATACGTTTCTGAGTATGTGACCAATAATTGATATCTCAAATCTTATCTATTTCTTTAACCAGTAAAAGGATGATGCGAAAATAGAGATTTGACTAAGTACTGTTTTGCACGTCATGATCATATATATATGCAAATATGCGAAGTTTCCGAGAAATTTCATTGAATTGATGATACCATTCATTGTTGATTTCATTGAATGGATTTTTATGGAACCGACAGTCCATGGCTGCTGACGAGAACGATCTCACTTTGCAGAAAGCTCGAACATATATCTTTCCCGTATATTCTCTTATACACCCATCTCTCCTTTTCTGCTAAACATGCCTTTGGGGGTCCGTTTATTCGCATCTATCTATAGGAAAATATGGACGACTTGATCATGTTAAAAACAAAGCATTATTCACCAGTTTATTCAATGCCCAACGTATATATTCAAAGTATATATTTAAAAAGAACACGCAGCATATGGATCAGTTTTTTGGACCGTTAGAACATTAAGAAAGAAAAAAAAATGCTAAAGCGATGTTCAAAGTATATATTTATTAAATTGTTTATGATATCATAGACAACTAAAAATGAATTAATATACAAATAAGAAATGTTATACAAACTCCATTATGAATGTCAAATAACATAACATATAATATAGTGTGTATTTAGATCATTATATTGAAGTGATGATGTGTATTTTAAGATATGTGTTCATTTATCTAATAGTTATAAAAATATATTATGGTGTTTGATATTTAAAATAAAGTTTATAATGTGTTACTCTCTATAAATGAAGTAAGAATTTGAAGTGTTTATACATTTTATAAATATATATTTTGAACCTGTTCAATGTTTTTCAGTTTTGCAACGAAACTACTTATTACATAAAATTGCAATGGCTTATATCCTTTGCTACTTAATTTGCAAAGAGGTATTTTGCAAAGGAAACGTTTCATTGCTAATTCGTTTCAATATATTTTTAAAATAGTAATAGATATTTCCATTTACGATCGGCTAGATTTTTGTTGTCACAGTATTCTTTTCAAAGTCTTTGAAAGTAAATTCACTTTTGAGGTGAAAAGTTGTTCAGAGTATATGGCAAGCAAAGGTAAAGAGATTCAAATAGTAACGGAAGCTATCATAAATATAATGTTCCCTAGCAGTTATTGCCTAGTATATATTCTGAAAAATAATTTTTGCATGTTATTTTCTATCACTGGCTTCAATGAATCTTAAATATTCTAGAAACGCTCATGAATGGTATGCTGTATTTAAATGATTTACATTTCTAAAACATTTAAAAAATTAATGCAAATATAAAAAAAAATGACATATACTTGGCATTATTCTTATGCAATATATATATATATATATATATATCTCGAAGTATATTATCTGGGATCTGGTACGGTATTAATGGTGATAGGTAGCCATTGCTACACCACGTCTATTTCATAATTATACACAAATGTTTGTCACGTCCTTACACGGGAAGCAACTTCAAATGATAATAATGTAGAGTGGAGACCACGTCCTTTCCCATGCGTCAAGATGCCAATCAATTAACAACCCTAAAATGTTCTTACCTCAGTACCAATATTGGAGTTTTCCATTATGGCATCACTAGAGGAAATTTCGTGGAAGCTCTCTTCAATGGTAGCTACTGGAGTGTTGGTACCACCAATATTGGAATATACTAATGCATCCACTGCAATATATAAAATATATATATATATTATAAAAAAGTATTATAATATATATTATTAGGTTATATGAGGTTATATGCATTTCTTTGTTGGAGAAGACTTTTATTAGGTTATATTACATTTGAAAAAAAGTATGGATTTATGTATCTTTTAAATGTTATGATGACAGTTACAATGGAGAATTCAAATAGTCACAAACTCTTCTCATTATGTCTTGCACGTATTTGTTTTAGATTAGTCCAAACGGGAAGATACTCTTATTGAAAATTTTTAAAAAATATCAAATCCCAATGGATTGTGCTAAATGATGCTCTTAAACTCATAGTTTAGGGTGAGATGTTATTCTAACTATTTCATATGAACGGGTTCTAAGTAGGGTTGGCATTTAGACTTATTTAAATTGTGAAACAAATCCATACTGGTATGTTTGGTTTATCATTATTTTGTATTCAAATTTGGTTCAAGGTATAAAAAACTGGTTGGTTCAGATTTGGGTCAAGGTACATTTATGACAAAATATTTTTGGTAGGTATTAATATTGATATTAGATACAATAAAATATTTGCATTATTACTTGATTATGTATCTTTTATAGGTTCAAAATTTAAACTGATCAATTCAAATTGAATCAAATGGAATAATTTTAGTTCGGATCGATTCAATTTGAAAGGCAGATCAATTTGGTTTCAATTTGAAAATATTCAAATCAATGTCTGCCAGTTCAGTTCACAAATTGGTGTCTAAACCAATGCAAAACAACCCCCTACCAACCTTAGCTCCAAATAAACCATTGCCGGACAGGTGATTATATTTTTTCAATAAATATAATCCAAAAAAGAAAAAAAAAAAAAAGAGAAAATTGTGCCCTTTTTTTGCTACCAATAGACTGTCACTTTTGACAAAATTGTCTGACTGTCTTTTTTTTTCTTTTTTTTTTTTTTTTTCCTTCGGTGTATTTATTCGTTTGACGTTATCTTTTTGAACTTCATGTTTGTATTCGTTTTTTATTTTTTATTTATTAGGTCAAGAATGAACAACATGTTCTGGAGAGGGCTAATACTACAAAGATAGTTAAGACTATGTATGACAATTCTACTATCATCTAAGTGGTGAATCTTTATATAGAGGTTTATTCTAAACAACTATGGAGAGGATTGTGAAAAAGTTTTTGAGTTAGCCTGTAAAATGCTTGAGTTCATAAAATTAGTCCATTTTAAAAGAAGAAGGATATCTATAGCCTCCTCTCATAATTAAAATTATTTGAATTATATTATTTTTCTTAAAGCCCTTTTTATCTTTAAGACCCACTTTATGATATTTGCTTTTTCAGTCTTGGAATAGGGTTTTCTTTTTTGCTAGCAATAACAAGAATCGAAGTTAAAAATAAAATATGATTGACTACATTTTCATCACCAACCATGGCATCATCCGGGTTAATTATTTTCAACATTTAACACGTAAATGATTGCATATGTATTTGCCTTTAAAAAACAAATTGCAAGAAGTATAATATAATACATTTGTAGAACAGTTCAAATAATTACTGCTCGTCACGTTTTGCAATTTTCCGAAATATATCAATATTGACATTGCGGATTATTTGCTGAGTTTTTAATTTCATTTGTTTTTTACTTGACAAATTTATTGATGAAAGTTGACATTTTTAATAGATATTAATAGAAACAATACTTTTTAATGCAGTATTAATGATTTTCCTTGGGTCATATTTAAATTCAATACAATTTAACCGCGAGTTTTTATAAGTACTTGCACCAATTAAAACTATCGATTTCCTCTTTCTTTAAACTAATGAGTTTGTGAGTCTCTCCTATTAATATGTAAGTAATATTTAATTCACAATTTTTTTAATATAGATATTGCATGTATTAGTTTCAGATAAACTTAAATAATGTTTAAGTTTGTAATTTGAACAAATTCAATAATTATCTAACAAATGATGTAATAATCCAAAACTTTTTATCATAATTAATCATAGTTTAGTACAAATTAATTTCGATCAACAAGAATTGACTGAATTTAAGAACTAGCAATCTGACTAGTGTTTAACAAAAATGTAGAGAATGTCTAAAAAATTAAATGGAGATCAAAAATATGAAATTCGAGCGTCATGTTGAAATGATTAAAATACCAAGGGAAGAAAATAGAAGTGCAACGCGTTGCATAAAAAATGCAACGAACCCATCTTAGTGCAGCGCATAGCACAGTGTAGCGCATGGCATCTAAATTAGGCAACACGCTCCACTATGTAAAATTTTTCCAGAAATGCACTTGTCAAGTAATGCACATTGTAGTGTTTTTCCATTGAGATTTTCGTTAATCTAGGTTTTCATTGAGTTGGAGGTGGCATATTCGTGGAAGAGTACACTTTATGTGCCACCATGTGGTTAGTGCAATATGAAGGGTTGGCCATAAAATATACTTTAAAGTACACATAAGCGCCACGTGATAGAATAGGTCACAATCGTGTTGACACGCATATGTTACAACAATGTTATCGAAGCACTGGGGCTTTAAATCCATTAGGTAAACATTAGATTTCTTTAACGTATGAGAAAATAACTTAGCTATGAAGGGAATGAGAATATGAGTCAGACCACAAACTGTTAGGGCATATGTTAAATATTGAATCTAATTAAACCTTATTTTAATGCAATGCGAGATTGAGAAGAGCCTACAAAATTGGTCTTTATCCAGTGTGAGACTTATAAAGATTCGAGAATGTGGAGAAAGTTGTAATACCAGAAATTTTAATGACGTAATAATCGAAATTTAAGTTTAAAACACATATACGTATATATTTAAATATAAACACATATATATATTTGTCATTGGTATGCAATTAATTAGTTAGTATGGAAGTATAAAGGAATATACATTGATTAATATTAAACATATAGAATTGTTGGGTAAATATAAACTTCTCTATTTGAACAAGAAAACAATATTTTAGTATGATATTAATATAAAAAAATATGTATATAAAGTATTAATTAGATGCACTCATGAAAATAATATTTCGTTTAGTATGAGGGTAATATACATAGAGAAGTAATGTGTAAAGAAAAGACATTCATGAATGAAATATTTCATTTGTTAAGATGTTAAAGTGGACATGTGTAAGAAGGAATAATCTCACATTGGAAAGATAGAGACACTATTTGGAAGAGGGTCCTATATAAATCCCCCTACTCCACCCATTTCATTCATCCCAAAGACAAGAGTTGAAAATTTATCTTGTTTTCTCTCTTTGTCTCATTCTTAGCAACCTTAGTTCTAGTTCTTCTTTGCTTGAACTATTCTAAATAGTTCGTGAAGTAGTAGCCACGAAGTGCTACAAATAATTGAGGAAGCGATTTCGAAGTGAGTTTCTTTTCTTTCTTTTAATTTATTATTTTGACTTAGATGATGCTTGCTTGTTTGGTTAGCTTGATTTTTTTGCTTTTATTCTAGTTCTTAGCATTTATGTCATTCAATTATCATGTTGCATGACCAAGAGAGTATGCTCTGTAGTTGCGTCTTGTACGATCTTCTACATCAGAAATCAAAAGTCATTCTTCCTGTTTAAGAAAGTATGCTCTGTAGTTGCGTCTTGTACGATCTTCTACATCAGAAATCGAAAGTCGCTCTTCCTGTTTGGGAGAGTATGCTCTGTAGTTGCATCTTGTACGATCTTCTACATTAGAAATCGAAAATTTGTGCATCTATTAGTTTATCATGTCATACTGTTGGAATGTTTAATTACTGTTGAAATATTTATTTACTATGTTCTTGCACACAAAAATCAGATTAAATAAGATTTCAACCACGTACCAGTACGGGGGACTTTATGTGTTCCATATAGAAGTGAAAGTGGTTGTCAATACTGACACCAGCATGGAACGGGTTTCAAGAATGATCCCACTGGCAATGACTTTGAGTTTCAGAATTGATCTCTCTTCCTAGATCTGGAGCACAGAGGGTATTCTTGTTCGGTCTAAATTACGACTGAATTAATATATTGGTTGAACCGAATTAATCTCTGAAAATGTTTGATCTGCTTGCATTGTCTGGTTGGAATAATGAATTACTGGGCTTTTTTTAGCTCACCCCCTTATTTTTCACCACAAGAAATTAATCAGCTTGCGAGGAGATTTACCCATTGAAAGTTTTTATTTATTTCAATGTAGGGCACATCGGTCCAAGTGAAATCATGTATTTTCAGCTTTGAATCTATTTTTCGCTGTAATGAATTATTATACTCGGAATTGTCGAATGAATAAATGAAGAATTTTATTTACCATGATGTCATTTTGTACACAAACTAATGTACACAGGAACCCTATTGCATTTGGGGTCTAAGAAAAAGAAAATGTAGCACGGGCCCGTCTCCCGAGCATCCCAAGATTTTTTATCAAAGAGAATTGAACCGTCAGATGACGTGATAGATGAGACTTGGGAGGCGGAGTGTTACAAAAGCTCAATCTCAATGAATGACAAACCATAGGTACTGAATGACTAGCAACTTTAGAAGAGCTTGTGACCATACATTTGGTCAAAATGAGAGGCCTTAATTTTTAAGATATTTGCAAAATTATTTGCGTGTAGTAAAAATCTTCTGTACATGTTTTAATTGAAGGGTAGCATTGGTATGAGGCTTCAAAACCCTCAGGAAACAATGAAAGCATATAATTCTATTACGCTAACATGTCATGTGCTAATTGATTGATTATCTCTTATTATGACGCATGCTAAAATATGCATATACATGTTGAACTTGAAAATCATATGACTAATGCAGACCAAGATACCACAAACTATGCACGTATGTCAACACATGTGACTATATCAAATTCGAATATGCATTAAAAAATTATGGAATCTTAGATATCAACTCCTATGTTATCAAATCAAATCGATAACTTAGAAATTTAAAACTTAGAGTCACCTTAGAATGACAAATGAAGATCAACATTGAAAGTGACAGATTATGGACTAATAAATGAAATCGCTAGATTACATTAAATAATAGAAGCACTAATATGCTGCCAAGCCAAAAATATGAACTCAAGTTCTTTCATATAGCTAAGAAAGACCTCAGAGCACATCTTAAGATGATGCACGAAAGATTTCTTAAGCAAAGTTGAAGATGGGTCAATGACACCTCAAAGAACTAAGATAATGTCCAAGTTAAATTAAGGTAATGAAAAAAAAAATACTATGAAGGGTTACACCTTGAGAGTCAGGAGGAAATGCCACTGCTCGAGGAATGAGACTACATCATGCTCGAAGGATTGGGCAAGCTGACAAGGAGGAGTTGTATGTTAGATGATAGAAATCAAGAAAGAGGAGTATGCAACAAAGCGAGTCGAATCACCAAAGAAGATATCAATTATCATGTTTCAGTTAGGGGAAGACATATTGGGACTCTACCTAGATAGACAACCGCATTCTATATCACATTTAGATAATATTATATTTAGATAAAATCATATTCACTCATGTCATTGAATCGCTATAGGCATAATCTATGCATTTAGAAGAAAATTTCATGAATAAAAAAAATATTAGTTTTGATTTAATGCTAGCTAAAACTATTTTGAGGATGTGAATAACAATAAACACGGTTGCAAATGTCATGCTTGATAAAAATGCCTTGACCCAGAGAGTCATCAAGAATATGACCACATCGACAAAGGGTATAAAGCAACAAGCTCAGTAGCAAACTAAGACTCTACCCTCACAATCCTTTGCCATAACTGTGGGGTCATCACTAAGTCAAACATTAAGGTCATTCGATAATTGACGGCATATTCAGCAACATGGATGCTAGTATAGATGGTTGCTACACCAAAGTCGATTGTTGATACACCCTAGTCAACAATCGTAGCACCGATGCGATAGATGGTCGCAGGTGCACTGTAACCCTCCATACAATGTATCATGTGCGCTAGTCTAGATACATCGTAGATATTTCCAACAGCTTGATCGCTGAGTTGTTCTTGGAAGCGGTAATCACTGGATTGTGAACACTGGATTGTGTTACCCTTTCTTAGACAGTAATCTCATGGTATAGTCTAGATTGTATACTTAGAGTACTCGTTTTTGGTATTGATAGTGCTAATAGCTTGAGTGGATATGTCATGATGGTAATGCTGGATTGCAATACCTGGAGAATCATGATAGTACATCTGGATTGTGTACTGGGAGTTACTCATTTGGATTACAAGAAATATCGAGAGAAGATTCTCTTTCGGTCATTAGGATTATAACAAGATAATTTAATGTTTGCAACGCTTAATATCTGAAAGTGTTTGTAATGTTTTGAATGCTAGTTTGTATAATATTAATGATGTTTAGGAAGGACCTACTGGGCTTTCGAGCTTACTCTCATTTTATTTTTCAGGTACTCACAAGAATTTTCACTAATAGACACAGGGATTGATGTCAGAGTTTCATTTAGAGGTTGTCGCAATTGTTGTCTTGTGTCTTATTTTGATGTAAATAGTTAAACACGATGTGTAATCTTTTTGCATGGTATGATGCAGAGCTTTTAAAATCTAAATGTACTTGTGTTTATTTTGCATAAATGAATATGACAGTAGTTAACTAAATGTTTTCTGACTTTTACTGCTGCGTTAGTATGACCTTTTGAAATCTTCCTATTTTCATGAATGAAAGCCGGTGATAATGGATAGATTACGAACATTCCATGCATTAATATTAATCTGCATTGCATATAGATTATGTAAACTTTTGGAAGAAAGAGAAATAGAAAATGAAAAGTTGACAACTCGATTTTAGGAAAAGATGACTCGATGATCATGTACCAGGAAATTTGGACCTGAAATCGGGGTGTCACAAGATCAATGTAGGTGTTCTTGCGAACAGAATAACGACTTAGCCTCTAGTTCCCAATGATAAAACGATGGGTGTGACCTTATTTTTAGGGTTGGGTAATGGATGTGCCCCTACCCCATTAGAATCTAACATATAGTGCATTTTTCTCATTTTCTTGATATTATGATGATGATAAGAGAACACTGGGGTTAAACCTTTCAGTCTAATTTAACGACTGTTGAATAATTTAATTTTTGAAAAGCGTAACGTATGTTAAGTATTTGTGTGTTTGATATTTTGACTTGAATAATACTATGGGTTTACTGTGTATGTTCTAATAGGTTCTTGATCTTTCCATTTCATGTAATCTTCGAGGCTCGAGTCGATAGTACCACCGAGTATTGGAGTAGTTGCAAAGCTCACTGTTAAAGTTGTTATCAGAGTTCTATTTGTTTAAGTAATTGGTTTTAGACTAGATGTATGACCTTCTAGACTAATTTTAAATTATTAATTATCTTTATGGTTTTGACTTCGACCATGTAGGCAAGCCATGTTTAGAGATTTCAATCGAAAACTTTGTTCCACATCTTATTAAACAACAAATGTTGGATTTAATGATTTAATTATTTGATAATCTCTGCATACTTTCCATGTGTTACCCCTTGATGTGTTCAAAGGGTTCATTAATCATTTATGTGAATTTTGGTGTGTCCAGAATGTGTTTAATATAATTTAAAATGTGAAAAAAGTAATGTCTCGGTTCTCAGCAGATGATACGTGTATACATATTTAATGTAGAATGGACACACTTCTTCATTCATGACCCCTATGTGATAGAAACGAAGGATCGAGAACTAGGTTGTTACAAGATATTATCCTAAAAAGAATCATAGATCATATATATCATACATATATACAGCAAGAAAACCAAAAAAAAAAAAACAACACTCATCACAACCCACCGCCCCCCCCAAAAAAAAAGGAAAAGAAAACATTCATTGTATATTCAAAATGAAAAAAAAAAGTCAACAAGAAGAAGAACTTGGTTACCAATCAATAAAGAAAAGAATGTGCTCTGACAAAGTTGTTGCGGCATATGCACTATGGTGGTGGTGCTTTGATGAGGAGAAGCAAGAAGAAAACGAAGTAGACGGTGCTTCCACAAGGAAAAAGTGTAGAAAAGCAACAAAGGGAGTAACATGAGAGTAGGAAAGTAAGAGCAAAAAGAAGATGCTAATGCGGAAGATATGGAAGAACTGCGCTCAACCAACATATATGCAAAGAATACTGATGGAAACTTTCACAAGGAAACTCCATCAATATTCCATCATTATACAATAAGTATTAGCCAAAAATATGTTTAACTTGTACAATTGTAACACCCCGCCTCCCCAACCCTATCGTCAACGTCATCTAACGGTCTAATTTTCTTTGATCAATAGTCTTGGGCCGCCCAGGAGACGAGCCTGTGCTACGTTCTTCTTTCTAAGAGACTTCCTGTGCATATAAGTCTATGTACAAAAATATTTCATAGCCTTATAAATAAAATTCTTTATATATTTATTCTAAGATTTTGAGTACAATGATCTATTACAAAGAAAATAAATTCAAAATTGAAATAAATAATTTTGCTTGGGCCTACATGCCCTACAATGAAATAAAGAAATTTCTTAATAAATAATCTCCCACGTAAGCTAATAAATTAATTTTCTAAAATATGAAAAACAAGGGGTGAGCTAAAAAGTCCAGTAAATCATTCTATCTATTTAATTCATTATTTCAAGCAAATAATACAAGCATATCAAACACTTTCAGGGATTTAAATCGATTCAAATAATATATTATTTCAGCCATAATTTAGACCGAACGGGGATAACATCTGTGCTCCAGATCTAGGGAGAGAGATCAATTCTGGAACTGAAACTCATCTCTAGTGGGATCATTCCTGAAACCCGTTCCATTCTGGTGTCAGTCTTGACAACCAATTCCAATACTACATGAAACACAGAAAGTCTATCCCCGTACTGGTATGTGGTTAAAATCTTATTTAACCTTATTTTTTGTGTATAGGAACAACAATAAATAAATATTACAAGGATAATTAAATAACATTCACATTCACGAAAACATTGACTTTCGATTTCTGATGTAGAAGATCGTATAAGATGCAACTATAGAGCATACTCTCTTAGTCATAAACAACATAATAATGCATGATAAATAATAACTCCAACAATATAACATTTATATTAACTTTCGATTTCTGATGTAAAAGATCGTACAAGACTCAACTACAGAGTATACCCTCTTGATCATAAATAGTATAATAATTGAATAACATAAATAAAAAGGACAAGAATGAATTTAAACTAATACAAGTAAGCATTATTTAAATCAAAATAATAAATTAAAAGAAAGGAAAGAACGTCACCTCAAGATCGCTTTCTAAATCTTTGTAGCACTTCATTACTACTACCTTACAAGATATTTAGAATAGCTCAAGAAAAGAAAAAAGAACTCAAAGTGTCAAGAAGGAGGCAGAGAAAGAGCAAGAGAAATTTTAACTCTTGTTCTAGGATGAATGAAATGGGTAAGGTAGGGAGGTTTATATAGGGTCTCCGAGGGTTAGTTTTGTAAAATTTCACCTTTCTAATGTGAAAAATTATTATTTTTGTTTGGTTGAGGCGGCTAGGGTTTGAAATTTGAATTTTAGGGTTTTTTTTCCTTTTTTTCGAATTTTTTTGGACTTTATTTCTTTTTTTTTTGTTTTTATTCGTTTTTATTTTCATTTATATATATATATATTCACAATTGCATACCTCTATACATATATAAGTTTTATAAATATCATATTAAATATATTAATCAAAATATCAATTTCATAAATGCATCTAACTAATACTTAATATATATACCTCTACATACATATTAATATCATATTAAATATCATATAAGTGCATCTAACTAATACTTTGCACATATACCTCTATATCAGTATCATACTAAATATATTATTCAAAGTACTATTTTCTTACTTTAATAGACAAGATTATGATGCGGATACACATATTAAATATATTTACCCAATATTACTATGTGCATAACCGTGTACACTTCTATGCCAACCAATTAATCAATTGCATGTCAATTATACATATATGTACCAAATAATAAAGTGTTACATAAATAGGCATAGACTAATCGCAATAATTTGGGGTATTACAACAATACACATGCAAAATAGCTACTAAGCATTTAGTCATATGTGCTAATTTGTCATCAAATATGGTCGTTGCCTATGACAGAGCCAGTGCCTTATTTTTTAGCATTTCCTTTGTAATTCATTGCTAAGTGAACTTTCACCTACTTCTAATCATTGTTCAAAATTTGTTGATAATATGTTGCTAATTTGCCAATACAAGTCAATAAGCCAACATCAATTGTAGATTTTCTTATTGACAAAAAAAAAAATGTAGATTTTCATTTTGGTCCATCATTGATCCATAGGTGAATATGTTTGACATGCAGGACAATCAACTGCCACCTTTATAATGTCCATCTATGAAGTTGTTGGCAAATTGCATTTTTATTTAACTACTGAATATCCAAAATAATGACTAATTGGATTTGCAGGGTTCAAGACCCATGGATGGCTAGTAAATTAAGAATTTTCAAACCAAGCACGAGGGACATGTTTTAGTGCAACTAATTATTAAAACATTGGCGTAAGTTATAATTCATTTTATTGTACTCAATAACCTTTCTCGTATTTTTTTTTTAATTTTTGTAAAAAATATTGTGAAGGGCATTCTTTCAATTGTCCCACATCTTTGTCTATTTGTTTATTATTTATTTATTTATTGAAATGTCCCATCTGTATTTTCTTTCTTAAAGATTTCACTTATTTTTTCACTATTATTTCTTAAGATATGCTTTTATACGATCAAAACATATTGTTTTTTTACCCAAAAGTTCATGGTGAAACTTAGTTAGAAAAACTGTGATGTATATTTGGCGAGAGTTCGATTCTTGCCCTATTACATATGTGCTCCTCATGCGATGATATTTCACCTCACAAAAAGGCTAATATATGAGTTATTCCAAGTATGGAGAATTATGCTCAGCTATATACAAAGCTTGAATTGATAATTAGTCTTAAGATATTAAAAATTGATCCAAGACACATTATGACGAAATACTAAAAAAAATAAAAAATATACGATTTGTTCTTCCTCTTGTAGGGTCTCGTGTATCTACTTTTGAAAAAAGTTTGCATTTAGTGATGAGATTTTGTACGACTAATTTGGCATTTCATGGTTTAAATTTCTAATTGGTGTCCCGCTTTCCTTGTCTTGAATAAGTGATTGATTATAATGTCTGCCAGTAGTAAGATTCACACCTAAAACATCAACAGAAGTATTATATTTTATTAAAATTCTAAGGAATTACATTAAATTATGTATTATTTAATTAATTTAATATATAGTAATGGTAAATTACCTCTATTTTTAATACAGTTCTTATATTGGGTTGATATAACATTGGTAGTACATAACATTAGAAATCAATTCTTTTTTCAGGTGGCTACATATATTAGTATTGGAAAAACTGCGAAAACTTGTGTGTTCCCAGCATTTTTATCTGACTTACTATCATTTTTATCAATGTCTACATTATTATTATTATTATATTTTAATTATTCTCCATGTGAAAATAAGTGCAAACGTTATATTATGAATTTAGGACTCAATTTTCCTTAAATAATTTAAATATATATGTACTGGTGCAAAAATTGATTAATACTGAATAAAACATGAAAAAAATAGAAGTAGAGATAAAAATAAAGACAAGATCGTCCTTACCTTAGAGTTTAGAGAATATTAGATGCTTAGATTTACATTGGTTGAAGTACTAATAAGTGTGAAAGACATGTAGCTTTCAATAGAATTCATAAACTGGATTAGGAAACTTTTTGTTGCATTACACTTCTTACTTGTTAAGATTTGTTCGAGTTTAGGAAGTGTGTAAATTCACTATCTTTCTTGTGTAAGTAATATTCAAGTTGGTAAAATCTAAAATCACAGTGAAAATCACGACAGTGTGGCCTGGTCATACGCTCGGCTCAGCCTTGTAGTTACGGAATTAATGTGTATTTAAAGTGCAAAGAGTTGTAAAAAGAATTATTCCCTGTTTTACAAAATTGGTTTTTTAATTTTTAATAAGAAAAAGGGCATCGCCAAGTGGCATTGCCTCCTCAAGGGGCGTGCCGACGCAAGGGGCGTGCCGACGGTTTGCGTCAAACGACAGGTCTCAGACCGCTGAAAAGTTCAGTAGCCAGCAAATCCGCGTCCATGGCCGGCTCAGCCTTTGAATTAGCACCGCACCTCTAAATTGTCGTCTATTCCGCGTTGCATGCCTGTACACACAATTCGCCACAGCTGGCTTGAGTTGTGTAATTAAGAAAAAGACTATAATGATGCATGTATCACTCCACTGATAACGCTATATAATGGAGAAAAAATAAATTAATATTATATACTGTAATAAAAAATATTTTTAACTATAAAAATTTTTATTGATAAATATTATTTTTTATTGTTAAGTATAATTAGTGATAAATTTTTTATTGTAAAATTATTCTTAAATATTACTTTTATTATTTTTATTGCCTCGGTACACTGTACAATAGGTAAAAATAAGTTATAACTACCTTTTATTATTATTGTTATTATTATTTTCATTTTTAATTAGAAATATGCATATTTATACTATCTGGATTTGAAATGAGTTTTAGTTTGAATTCCAAAGTAATGTTTAATAACTCTACTTTTAACTTCTACAAAAGATAATAAAAATATATATTTTAAAAAAATTCTCAACCTCTAATTGAAAAACAAAAATATAATCTCTATAACAAAAAAAAATATTAACTTATTTAAGTGAAGTTTGAACCTTTAATTAATACAATTGGTGAAAGTTTGAAATAGAAATAAAAAATTAAATAAAATTAGCAAATACCAACTGGTAAATAACCAGTAAAGAAAGAAATAGCAAGACTGCATGAGCTTACAAGTTGCTCTACATTTTATTTTTTTTCTTTTCTTGACCTTTCCTAATTAAAAAGAATAGTAAAAATAAAATCTACACATTACAACTGTATCATAGCTTACTCCAAAAAGTAAGTTAGCGTTTAAATTAGAATGTGATTACATTAAATAGACTTATAATAGCATGTTTGGTTGGTAAGAAAATAAAAAAATTATTTTTTAGTTAGCAAAAATATTTAAAAAAAAATGTTTGAAAAAATCTTTTTGGGCACACATTCTTTTACCAAAATCTGGTAAGTTTGGGGAGTGACAAAAATTTTTTTTTCTTGCCAATAACTATCTTTTGACAAAATTTCTTATATTTAACCAAATAATTATGGCAAAATTTTTCAATTATATTTTGTCGAGAGAAGTATTATTTTCTCTAAAAAAAGTTTCTTCCTTACCAAATATTGAACTGCTCAACTGTTTTTTTTAATAAAAATTTTAAATTACCTTCTTTTTTCTTTTCTTCGTTTTTTTTCTTTTCAAAATAATTTAAAGATAATGGATTGCAAAAACAACAGAAATTGAATGGCTATTTGTAATCAAAATCTGGATAGTAAATCAGAATTTTTAAAATTTTTTTAAAGAGAAAGAAAAAGAAAAAAATATGGAAATAATCTGAGAATTTTGTTAAAATAGATGAGGTAGTAAAATAATACAGGAAAATTTTATTTAATCGTACTCTTAACTTTTTTTTTTTTCTCAAAAAGTATGCAGTGTGTACGGTTCACATGAGCCCCATGTGTCATGGGCTTAGCGTGAATGAGAAAAAAAATGTAACTGTCCGGGCAGAAACTCTGATCGTACGACAAGTCAACAATTTCCGTACTCGTGTAACTTGCTCGGTTATGTAGTTAAATGATAAATGTATCGACAATTCTTTGCATGCTTCACTCGGTCATCCCTTTGCATCTTTTAACCCTGTATCTGCCGCAGCACACCGCGAGATTTACCTTAACCTAAATCTGCTTTACCTTTACCTACTCCCCTTTATCTTCCTATTGTCTCTTTTTTAAACGGTTCAGATTCCCTGGTGATCTTTCTATGAAGCAGAGTGACGCGCGCGAGGGATTCCAAACTTGTTTCTGAATCAAAGTTCCGATCTGATCCGCTTCCGGCACTTTCTTCATCAAGGTAGACCTCTCTCTCTCCTATCTAATCTTTTCCAGAAACGTTTATTACATTATTTTATAATTAAGTTACTTTGCTTTGTTAGAGACTCTGTGTATCTGTCAAAATCAGAAGAACATTTGTCGAGTATAGAATGCTTTGGATGCTGCGTGTTAGGTTTTTTATGGAAGGAACTGCCGTCAGGCAAAAGGAACTCTATATTTAATAATCTAATATAGTTTATCGTCAATGCGGTGGTAGTTATCGAAGAGTACCTTCCGTCCTCGGTTAATCAACCATATATAGTTACAAGTCTTTTTCTCAGCTTAAGATCAGCCATTAATAGGCTGCCACGACATCTGGTTAGTAAAGCTGTAAAGATCCAGATGACCGGCTCAAAGGAATTAGGCCGTAACTCTATAGACAAAAAGCTCGTCCTCTGTCGATGGTTACTGGAATACAGTAGCATACATCAGGAGCAGAGAGACATTGTCTCGTTCGTTCTGCTCTTCAATTACTCTCTTTCTTTCTTTTTCTCCTTCACTTTGGCTTTTCTTCAAACTGTTACATGGCTTTGTTCGATACCATATGTGATCCATCTGTCTAAACCACTAAATTAAAACACGCGTCGAGAACAGAATCCTGTATACCTGCCGCGTGTTAGGTTTTTTTATTGAAAGGAACTGGTGATCTGGAAAGGAATTTGCGAATATATCTTTAATTTGTATAGTTTATCACCGTTGCTGACCGTTGCTGGGGTATTGCCGTAGGCGTTTAGTGTTCCAATCTCGATCTGAATGTATAGAAATATTGGAAAGAGTATATAATTGTAGAATCGCTCAGAGTTTTGAAGCAGATAAGAACGAGAAGATTATTTGAATATATTTAACTATATCGGTTCTGCTCTTTTTTCCCTTCGGAAGAGAACGAGATAATTAAGATTGATGAAACATAATGCGAGTAAATGATTATTTAGAATTATTAACTCTAAATTTTTTCTTTTTTAAATGAATTACTTCATATAAAGATTGAGTTGAATTGAAATACCTCATAGTCAAAAACCAAGTACAAAACAAAGATTTGGTCGAAATCAAATGAGGACCGGAAGTTTGGAAAAGACCATGCATTGCATAAAGCTAAAAGAAGGTTTTGAAGTGCCGCGCAATATTTAATTAATAAAACATTCAACGGATCATTTAGTCATAGTCAAGTATGAATGACGACGTAGCTTTGAGCATTGTGTGTGCTGATTCTGGGGTTTTTTCAATGGAGTCGTAAAAAAGCATAATCTGTACAGTTATTGTTAGGAAAAGTTAGGGCATTCGGGCGGTTGGCCAACAGTTAAAGCATAGTTTAGGTCCCATCTGTTTGTAGAATAGGAAGTTCGATTTCACTTCTTTGGGTACCCAAAATATTGAAATGTTAAATTAATTATTATAGTTGCTATGTTTATATAATTAGAAAATTTTTAATTATTGAATAAATAAATATAGTTTTTGAGGCTTGTGATACTCTTTCATACGGAATTTAATACTAACAATTACTTTAACTTTTTTTAATTAAAATAAAATAGTCAACGTGAAGTTGATATAGTTGAAAAACAGTTGTTTTAAACATTAAAAGTGTCAAGTTTAATTTTTTGCATCTTATTCTATGGGACGATGAGGTTGAATATCAACCGATGAAAAATAAGTTTGATTTTTTTTTTCAGAGCGTAGAGAATGTTGATTAACTAACCGTATAAAAGTTTAAATCATCTCCCGCTAAATAAAAAAAAAATTGAGCTTTTAACTTAGAAACTCTTTTTATGGTACTGATTTAAAAATGAAAGAGACAATATAAAAAAGAAATAAATTGTGAAATAAATTATAAGATTTTAGTCACAACTCACAAGTATGTATACTGTAGCATAAATTATTGTTACTATTTCATGTTTCTTTTAATGTCTGTTTGGTGTGCATAATAAGATAAAATTATTTTTATGAGATTAGATATGGCGAAATAGAATTGGATACAAAAATTTTTAAAATAAAATTTAAAAATAAAAGTTAAAAAACAAAAAGTTTTACTAAGATTATTCAATTCCACAAAAAAATGGTGAGATTGAATAATTTCATCCTAAGAAGATAAATTGATGGGTTCGAATTATTTTGTATCCTATTCTTTATACTCAAAAACATTGGATTATGATTGAAACGCCCTTGTTATATTATTCCATACACGTGGCGTTACTTTTAGAACAAAAATGCTTTCTTTTAGTAACTTGATTGAGTAAAATTATTAATCATCAAAAGTTTCCAGGGAAAATTAACGTTCACTTTTTGTGTTCCCGAGCTACAAAGATTAGTGTAATGGCCTCATTACATGTGGGCCATGTGTGGTACCAGGCGTGTTATAGTGAGTTTCTGGTATGCAAAACATTTACGTTGACATCAGGCATTTAAAAGAAGTTTCATGCATGTTCTGTATGCATTAATTTTACGGCATGCATGAATCATGATACGCTTTATTTTTGTTTTCAATGCTGTGCCATGAAGGCATGCATGGAAAGAAAACCAGGCGTGCTTAGCCAGCTTGAAAAAATTAAAAGAACTTAGGTTACGATTGACAGAGGCATATTATGTGCTCTCTCTCTCTCTCTCTCAGATTTAAGCGGATACTCTTGAATTTATAATGCATGTCTTATGAATGCTTATGAATATTCGGGACATGAATATTTTCCTTTCTTTTTGCAAAAAATAATAATTAGCAAAACGACTGTATAATAAAATTCCATGTACAAAAAAAGTCTATCAAATTATTTGATGAATTAAATAAGAAATTCCATTTCTGTCACATGTTATCTTTAGGATCAATTTTCCATTAATTACCGGATTAAAGGAATTTTCTTTTTGGCTGGCTTTCAATGATAAAAATGGTATGAAGACTAAAAAAGAAAAATATCAACTCGGCAAGGGAATTGAGTAAAGAAACTTTAAAAAGAGCTATCTTATTATCTTAAACAATTAAAGTGGTTCAAAAGGATTAATGTTCCTTCACCTACAATTAAAGTGGTTCAAAAGGATTAACGTTCCTTCGCCTGTAAGATTAATGATTTATTACCCATATATATGGAAGGTGCTCCGTGTTGGCTTTAATCTCTTTGTGGGGTAAAAATGTTGCTACAGAAAATACATACATGTTGCGGTAAAGGAAATTAAACGATTGCTTGACACATGCCTTAACCCTCATAACTAAATTTTATCCCAACTCATTTATCTGTCTTTGAATGGTCCGTTTATTTTTAAGCATGGTTAATTACATTTTATCATTTTTAATTTAATTATTCCATTCTCCTTTTTTAAAACAAATTAAAATAATTCCACTCTCTTTTTAAACAAATTAAAAAGAAAAAAAAGTCATTGGTTTGCATGTGTTGCAACTTTTTTTTAGGTTTAAA
Organism: Tinospora cordifolia; assembly: GCA_030144865.1. Taxonomy (NCBI): domain Eukaryota; kingdom Viridiplantae; phylum Streptophyta; class Magnoliopsida; order Ranunculales; family Menispermaceae; genus Tinospora; species Tinospora cordifolia. The sequence continues at coordinate 22,214 of JAJIYU010004544.1, forward strand.
AGAAATTTAAATTGAAGACAATGAAAGTATTATAAATTTTTTTTGAAAAAGGTGGGATTAACTGTCATTTGCGTATTTGTTATTTTCATCACAAGGGACTTATTAGATCTCTTCTTCCTTTTTTGTCTAATTTTCTATATTTAAAAAATACCCTCACTGTCTCTATTAACTCTTGTTTTATAATATTAATTTAAATTTAGATATTGCAGCTACACATATAGTAGATAATCATCATTAGTTGAGATGTAAAATAGAATTAAATTTGGCTGTAGCGTGTTTTAAATTAATGCAACTTTACAAACTCCTATATTACACCTTAGATTAAAGATTCTTGAACTATATTAAGTTTTAGTTACATTTTTTTTTTTTATGTTTTTTGTTTTTATTTTGGATGTTAGTATGATAATTTGTTCCAATTATGTACTTCATGGAATAATATGTAAAATTTAAATGGACGTAAGGGTCTTTATTTTCAATATATCAATCTGACTAATTTATTCGAACTAACTCTTTTAAATTGATTTGAGTTGAGTTGAAATTAAAAATATTTACCCGATTAATTGATTAATCTAACATAAACTAACGTCATTTGATAGTACCTTTTTACATTGTTTGGTTTAAGTTGTACCCATGTTATTATTGACTCTGTTCCAAATAATAAGCTAATTTTGATGTCGTATATAAAATTTTCTTTTTAGTCATGTATAACAATATCCTTTAAAAATATAGAATTTGTTAAAATAGTAATAATTTAATTTGATATAGTTCATGTAAATTATTTATGGCATACTCTGATTACTCGTATAAGAAAAGATTACCACTAATACACGTGTTTTTATTTCCTAAATGGATCACAAGAGTCATTTGCAGTTAACGATTTCAAGCTTTTATTACGGTTAATTAACTTAATTTAAAAGGGCGCGGTTTTTCAGCGTGAGCAGTTCTTGCGGTTCAAAACAAGTGGAGGGAAAGGGAGTATGGTAAATAAGTAAATAATTTTATTTTTAGTGCGCTCTTTCGACGAAACTTCGCAGCAACTTCCCCGTGTTGGCGAGAGTTAGAGGGAAGAAAGTGACTCGATTGCTGTTTCGCGGTAGATGAAGAAGATGAAGACGACGACGGTGGCGAGGGCTCCGATGTCGAACAGTCGTCCTGAATATCTTTCTCTTCAATAACGCATCCGAAACCGCTATCTTTTCTCTTTCTTTCTTTATTTCTCTGTTAAGGTGCGCGATATTGCTTTCTTTAATTTTTTAATTTCCTGTTTGCAATTACAAACGGCCCCGAAAAAAATAAAAAAAAAGGAAAGAAAAGAAAGCCCTAGATGGTAGCTTTTCCGTTCATCTACCACTACATAAGTAATGTTCTTTGTAACCAACCAAACATCATTCTATTTTGAGGCAATACTACTGTTGGATTGCTCGAGGTGGTGTTGGGTGTAACGTTTAACGTGCCGGTGTCATCTTTCCTGCGAACAGTTATCTAGTTGTTGTTGCCGATGAACAAAGATTCGCCTTATCATCGGCAAATTGATGAGGAGGCTGGATGTAGCCGGCAGAAGAGCTTCGATGGATGCGAGGATGACGATGATGCTCGTTACCCTTTTGATATCTATGACACCAAGAATGCTCCCATTGAGAGGCTGAAAAGATGGAGGGTATGGTATTTTGATTAATGCGGATTACATTGCTTATTTGTTTTTTATAATATTCTATTTTTGATCGTATATGTGTTGTGGATGTTTTCCTTGCTTGGAAATGTACATTTCGCTTTAACTGTGTAGTTTGTGGTTTTCTTTGCCGCATAGAATTGTAAATTGAAAATGTGAAATTCTTTGATAGGTGTCA